>JAEUBB010000076.1:102046-119047 GCA_018257885.1 Parmelia sp. 050094
AGGGTACATTATTCACTGACAGCGTTACCTTAAGTTTGCCCCAAACCTTGGCAACCGCTGCGGCGCCCTGGGGGCTTACTTATTATTATTAAAATTGCCGGGTGTTAGATTTTGCCATTGTTACACGGGGGAGCTATCGTGATTCGTGTATCATTACTCATTAGTATTACACCGTTTCCTTGCAAACGCGTTACGAAGCCTTTTTTTTTTTTCCTTTCGAATCTTCTACCACGGACCACCCCTCCTCGGCATTGGAAAATCTAACTCGACTTATTTTTACTTAGCAGCATCAAGGGCCAAGCGCTCTCACGATGAAGAAAAAATCCATGGGAGCTCTGTATATTAATAATAAGGAAGAGCCGACGGGAGATCCTGTAAGTACTACCTTACTGTCCCAGTGTCCTCTACTCGACTCGACTCTACTCTACCCTACCACCATTCCGTGAATATTTTTATTACTTTGCTATTATCCCTGACGGCCCCAATTCCCCCCAATACATCTCCTCTCCCCCCCAGTCACAATTCACCTATAATCCATTCTCAACTCCATTCCATATTAGTATTCGTCTGAGTCTTCATCTGACACCCTCCCCCCCCCCCCTCCTTCCCTCCCCCGGTTTCATCTTTTTGACAGCCTGCGCGCGNTTGCATTAATACTGGCCGGGAGCCAAGTTTACATGTCTAAGGTATGAAGTGCAGCAGTAGTGTCGGCACATTCCCTGCAAGAAACGGTCTTTTGACAACCTTGAAGCGGTCAGGTCCTTGGAACTTCCCTGCACATCACTCCACACTTCACCTGCGAGCTTCTATACAAATCCTCCATCTCGTCTGCCCAAACGCCTGTCACATCACTTTCTTTGCCACTATTTCCTCCTCGCTCACTCTGCACTCCTTTTCATCGAATTGCTCATTCTCTTCAGCATATTCTTGTTAGACGAGGCAGGTGGGCGTGGCGTTGATTGCAACGACACCTTCCTAGCAACCTGTAACTGCCCCCCAGCTCATATGATGGGATCCTCCCTGTCTGCCATGAGCGTCCCCTGTTCTGGCTCCGAGCGGATGACTCTTCACCAATTGCCAATGTCGATATAACACTGCGTCCATCAAATGTCCCTCCCTCAGTCGGTCATTGCTTGCGCTTGGATGAAACATTTCTTCGTGCAGAACATGAAGCTAATCCGTCTGTTCAACGTTACCAGCATCATCCTCTTCCCGTCCAGCAAGGCCCTGGCCCACAGCACCTGCAACATTCACGATCCACGACCATTGTTCATCAACAGCCGCATCCCGACTCCCCACACCCGAACCAACACGCCAGCTCATTCCCTTCTCCGCACCCTTCGAACCAGGGTCTACCGCTACATCACCAATCCCCATATTCTCAGTCAGTCCCTGGCGCCAACGGTCACGCTCCTCCGGAGGTATACTACGCGCCAAGTCCATACGGCACCCCTGTCTCGGGCCAATTTTCTTCTGCAGGTGTGCAGTCCTACCTCGAGGAACACAAGATTTCTCATGCGTCGAGCCTGGAAAGGCTGACTAGATCTACTAGAAGCACCCGATATAATGGCCGCTGCCCACATGCAGCAAAGACCGTACCAACAACCAGTCTACCATACTCCACAATCGAACTCTCCAGCATCAGTCGCGTCATCACAAAGTCATGATCAACATGGACGTATGTACGCCCAAGCCCCGGCGCAAATGCAACAGGTATACGGCTACCCTCAATATCAAGTGCAACCGTCCGCATATCCGCAACATCCTGGGCAGCAACAGCAGCAGCAACATCACATGATGGCCTCTCAACCTCTTATTCCACATCAACAAACCCAGGCTACTATGGCGCACCAACCTTCCACTCAACAAGGAGGGATCACGAATAGTCCTCGACCTCAGGCAAAACTCGAACCAGGCATACCGAGGCAGATGGATCCGACCAGCCTGCAGAGGTCTCCAACTGGGCAAATGGCCTCCAATCTCAATGCGCCTGCGGGTCCCTCTCCGAACGGGAACGGATTGCACCCAGGTCAAAGCGGAGGAGGAGGAGGAGGAGGAGTAAATCCTAATGCCGCGCCAGGGCCAATACCAGCGACCACTCCTCTTGTTGTGCGCCAAGATAACAACGGCGTTCAATGGATTGCATTCGAATACTCACGCGACCGGGTTAAGATGGAATATACTATTAGATGTGATGTGGAGTCGGTCAATACCGATACCCTTCCGCAGGAATTCAGAAATGAGAACTGTGTGTACCCAAGGGCGTGTTGCGCCAAGGATAGCTACAAAGGCAACCGCCTTCAGTACGAGAATGAGTGCAACACAGTCGGCTGGGCACTGGCTGAGTTAAATCCATGCCTGCGCGCAAAGAGAGGCCTCATCCAGAGAGCCGTGGATAGCTGGAGGAACAGCAATCAAGACCCTCGATTACGTAGCAGACGAGTAAGACGGATGGCTAAAATAAACACACGAAAGAATGCAAATCACACCAACAATCACCTGGCTGGTCCACGTGATGTTGTTGGAGGGCAACCATCCAGTACAAACCCAATGGCGGCCCCCGTTCAGAGACAACCTCCAGCCAATATTAGCATGGCAGGGCCGGCACAGTTACACCATCACCACGCACACCCTGATGGAAGCACAACGGGCAGCACGGAGGATGTTAGCGGTATGTTTCACCAATTGTCATGATGACTACGTGCGACCTTTTGGCTGGACCAAGTCCATGTTTATGTACATTGCCAAGGCAGCTTGGCTGGTGTGGTCACTTACCATTCTTGTATGCTACTTTATGAAGCCTGCAGCGATGCTGCCAACGAAAGCAAATTACACCTGAGCGTAGGCTGACTCTTATGATCTCCCGCACTAGTAGTGAACGGTGATTTCGACTCCCAAGCACCAAATCAGCAAGTTCCTAAATCATCGCCCGCGTCGATGCGTCCGTCCAACGTCTTCCACGGCTATCAAGCCTACCCCCAGCATCCAGCTTCCGCCACCTCGATGCCCCCTCACCTCTCCAATGGCCTCGATCACTCCATGCCCAACCATGCCATCTCAACCTCCGCCTCCATTCACACGACAGCTACCAAAATTGAAAAATCGTCGGCATCCCCCGAGAAGAAACACAGCTCCATTTTCAGCGAGCTCCCGGAAGGCAAGCGCCGAAAGTTCATCCACGTCGTTGACAAAGAGAACAAACCCCCTATGCGTGTCAAAGTCAACCTCGAATCCGTAGATATCGCCGAGATCCCCGACTCCTACCGACAGCACAACTCGGTTTACCCGCGCAGTTGGCAACCAATGCAGATGCCGGAGAGTCCTCGCGAAAAGCAGGCCCGCAGAATCCGGTTTGTGGAGGACGACGTAGAAGACGGAGCTGAAGGTCAGGTCGAGGGCTTGGGTGCTGCGGACATGGGACGCGGGCTGCAAGTGGGCAGGGTGACTGTTCCCGTGACGTTGGTGCAAGAGAGGGAGGGATTCGAGGGGCCGAGGTCGGAAGAGAGGGAGCTGAGGCTGAAGGTTCCGGGGTTGGGGAGGAGGGCCATGGAACGGGAGGAGAAGTTGAATGATTTGGGGTATCGGATGGTTTGGGGTCAGAGCAGGATGTTTGCGAACAGGATGCTGTTCTTGCAGAAGAGCTGTGAGTTGCCCGACTCCTCAGCCTGGAGCCATGATCCATGACACGATTCTCGAGCAAGCATCAGTTCACTGACTCAGAGTGCAGTGGACGCGTACCGAAACAAGGCCGGCAGCACCCTAGCTGCCTCAGGCCAGGAGGTCTCGGTCGTGGCGCCGTTTCTCGAGACACGGGTTGGGAAGAAAATGTGGGTGGAGAGGAAGAGCAAACGGAGCAGAAGATCGAAGAGGGCCGATACGCCTTAATTTTGATGGTCAGCTGGGCCTGGCTCGGACACAATTCGATTCAGGACTCGTGCCTTGTTAACCTTTGATGCCTTCTCGTAAGGGAGAAGAAGTGTGCCACAGTGGAAAAGAGACGGACTTTGGCTCTACGCTGCACAGTACGAGGGAATTTGGTGTACAAAGGATCTGTCGGTGTACAAACGGAAGAGAGAGAGAAACGGGATCGCTTCAACATCCAAGGCAAGACAGAGGAATGCCTGCATTTCCAGGGCATCGATGCGAAGAGGAATTAAGTTCGGTGTAGGAGCACATATATAGTAGCCGGCATAGCAGCAACAGCCGGAATCATACTCGCCGGTTGTAGCTATACTGTCAGTACCAGCCAGCTTGCCAAACAGATCACACTCACCAGGTGCTGTAGAAGATCTACGTTGATGTTCTTTACATGCATATGATTCAATCTCAACTAGCCGTCTCTAGGCATAATAAAAAGCAACGAGTATATACACGCTCGCAAACATGAGACCGAGGCTTCAGCCACAAACCGCACGCTTTGTATCCAGCACAGTCTCCACATATCTTTCGTTTCCAGCTTCTTCTACAACGTGATTCAACGTTTCCCCCAAATCCTGATCCCTCCCCCAACCGGGCCCTGTCAACATCTCCCTCTTTCCTCAGAACGGCTCGACAGGCTTAGGCGGCTCAGCCGCCATCAACATCCGTCTCTTCTCTCTGATCTCGGCCGTCTTCCTTGTGTATTTCTCAATCTCCTCCAAATCCATCGCCTTCAGCACAATGACATGATCCACGTATTCGTTGAACCTGATCCCATCTTGCTCCAAAGCTTCCGGATTCACTAGCTTCCGATTGATCTTCGTCCAACGCGCGTTGGGCGGCACGTCCTTCTTGGGCATCTCCTTGTGCGGTGCGACACCTTCGCGGACTGTGTCCGGGTGCTCGGGGAACTTGTCGCGGGGTTTGCGGAGGATGCTCTTGGGAGCTGGTGGAGGCGCCGGCTTCTCTCCATTGGACGGAGAGACGACACGGGGCTGGCGCTCAATTCTGTCTTCTTCGCTGTCACTTGAGGAGGAGAACGAGGATTCGGTGTAGGAATCGTCATCGCGCGTATGCGAATGGTGACGGCGAGGCGTGTAACTACGATGGTGTCTAGGTGTTCGATCTTCTGGGCGGCGTTCGTACGAGGCTTGTTCGCGAAGCACAGGTTCCACCGGGCCGACGAATAATTCAGCATTTTCTTTTGCGCGGCGCTCCTCTGCTCTTGCTTCTTCATACAAACGCTCCTCTTCTTCCTTCTCGAGTCTTTTGCGTCTCTTCCTCTCCTCCTTATTCTCTTGTATGTCGCCGCTGAGGCCGCTGCTCACAGAGCTTGTATCTGGGTGGTCGCGCTCAGGTTCTCGCAGATGGTCCTGAGGTTGTTTCACTGGTATGTCTTCTTCATCCCGGGACTCTCTGTTCCGGTGACGTCTTACTCCTTCAGCAGCTAGTCCTGTAGCCGCAGCGGCAGCTCCAGCCCCGGCGAGCAAGCCATTGCTTGGGCCTCTATCCTCTGCTCTGTCTAGCTTTTCTCGAGGTTCATCACGAGCTCTCGCACTTCTGTCATCTCTCTCATCATATTCTCTGCGATGGTCGTGGTCTCTGTGATGGCGCCTATGACGGTGTTTCCTGGAGCGATCATCGCCGTCTCGTTCATGGTCATCGTCGCGAGGGTCTCTAACCCTTAGATCCGGGCGCTCCTCCTCAAATTTCGGCTTCCGAAGCTTTGATCGCGATTGGTCATCCTCTTCATCGCGAGAGTCTCGGGGTCTTGGCTCCAGTCGCTCCTCCTGTAATATTACTTTGCGAGGCTTTGATCGCGGCTCCAGCGCATCATCCTCGGGTACAATTTTGCGAGATTTGGCACGGAGGTCCAGAGTCTCGTCTTCAGGCGCTGGCTTGTGGGGTTCCGGTCGTACTTCTAGTCTATCATCATCAGGGCCGGGCTTGCGAAGCCGCCGCCGTGATTCTTCTTCCGGATATGGAGCATAGCTGTCATTGGATGGCTGGTGGAGGGCAATCTCTGGGCGGGAGGGTTTTGGATGATAGCTGATTTCGCGATCATCGCGCACGTAGTTCCTTGGAGCCCGATCGTCGTTCTTAACAGGACGGGCTTGTCTAAGGCTTTCGGATCTGCCAATGCTCTCAAATCCCCTTGTAGACACAGGTGGGCCAGGTTCCCTGTTAGATCGTGGAATATAACCTTCAGGAATAATCATGCCTGTTGGCCGACCACTATTATAGCTGTCCCTCCTAGATCTCTGTCGATAAGAAGTGTCCTGGTATTTTGGCTCTCGACCAGCCTCAGTATACTCGAAGCCATAGTCTCGATCGTTCTCGTCTTGGCGTTCTCTGACAGGCGGCCGACTCGAAGTTGACTTTAGATAAGCCTTTTCCCTTGGATCTTTGTCTGCAGGCATCAGCCGGGCAGAGTCTGCGGTACCTAGCGAAGAGTGACGCTGATGATGCCGTCTAGTGGAGGAAGAAGCAGGTACAATTTCGTAGTCGTCATCTCGACGGTCTCTGCGCGTTGCTGTCACAGGGCTTGGAGGCCTTTCGATCGCGCTGGTAATGATTGGCCGAGAGCTCCGAGCGGAAGAAGTAGGAACTACCATGCTCACGGGTCTTCGAATCCTTGGAGCCTCGACTGTTGCGCCTCGAGGACGAGGTCGGACGGTATAATCGTCATCAGCAGCTCTGCGTGGGGGGCTGCGGGTTCGAAGGGGAAGGAGTCTTGGTGCGACTACACGCTCGGCGCTGATGTGGGACCCAGCTGGGTGGTCCCTAACGGAGCGAGTTGATGGCGGATAGGGATCATAGGAGGAAGTGGAAAAGAAACTGCCGGCGGATGTACGACCGGGTGGAGCATAGCGATTCCTGGGTGGTGAGCCCAGCCTGCCGTAGCCAGAGCTCATGGTATCTTATGTGCTGTAGGAATTTTGTCTTGGTTGTGTTTGAGTAGTGTAGTGAGAGGACAAAAGCGGGTTAATGGGTCGAGAGGTGGCAGCTCGTGGAGCGGAGAGATAATTTTCGGATTTTATTTAACAATGATGCAGCACTGAGCAGGCATTTGTCACCCAGCGCTGAGGGGCGGTAGGCGGGTTGACGCTCGCTCAGTCGGTAATGCCTCTATCTGCGGTCTGCATGCACCGCGGGAAGGCTAGCCCAAAGGTATGTCAGTCAGCCTTGCAACTTTGGATGTGTTGGCCTGGAGTCGAGTGAGAAGTGAGAAGTGAGAAGTGAGGGGAGAGATGGTTATGAATTCTATCACAAGGACGTGGTGGAATGTAGCAAGCCTGGGCATTTGTATGGGCATTGTGTGGGCATTTGTTAAAGGTGGGTTGACGGTGGAAGGGATTCAGGTGAGAGGGATTCGGCTAGGTTGGCCTGGATGTTAAAGCATGACGCACCGCTGCAATTATTATTATTATCGTGGCAACCTAACGCTTCTACACTAAAGTACTTTGTCCTCCAGGGCTGTCCCCTGCTTTTTGATTACTTGGCCTTTGTAACGAGTTTCTCATGATAGATAGATAGCCTTCACTCGGAGTAGACACGCATGACATGACATGACAAGACATGATATAATTTAGTATGCCTTGTGCCCGCCCTCACAAAGACCTCTGCCATACATACAAGGTCTGAACAACCGTCAATGCTTCAGTCAACTCTGGATCCTCACAAACTCCATCCAAAGCCTTGTCTCCCTTCCATTGGGTAGCAATTTGGTCTTTCAACAGTGTCCCAAAGAGATACCAAACCACGCATGACTGCCCGCAGTGTTGTAGATCGGACCCGATACATGATCCTCCTGTCGATCTTCGCATTTCCACGCAGCGAATTTGGTGCATGGATTTTGGACCACTCCATGGAGATATCTACCACGTTGAAATTAGGGGGGTTGGGCACCAAAGATGGCCTTGTAAAGCTGAGCAGATAGTAGTACTCGACGTTGTACCGGTCTGTAATCATTTTGTGGCTTTACAATGGGGACTGTTCAGCTCCCAGCTTGATCACCTCCAAGCTGTCTTTGATGGTCAATCTTGCTGTTCTTAAAGTGGGCAGCTCGGTGACGAGAAATGCAGACCTGAAGCTTGACCATTGGAGCGATGTAATTTCTTCTTCTTACGTAAGTGAACAAGTACACCCCAAAGCCCAAACGAAAATCAAGGAATTTGCCAATCTTGAGACAACTTGACCCTGTGGGAGGCAGCGGAAGACGTCAAGGTCAACGTCATCGGCAGCGAGGACGCAAAACATTTGCAGGCATTACGGTGGAGATAGTCCAGCACCGGTCCGCTGTCAGAGGTCTTATCATCTGCTCTGAAACGGATGAACAATTTAGAGGATCTGAAGAGTACAGAGGACATGAAGAGGGAGAAACAAGTGGTAACCCGGTATTTGACCTGTCGGGATTCTCCTGGCTGCAGGGCGACCCAAAGTCTAGAATCCGAGAGACGAGAAGCAAAAAGCCAATGGCAAACAGCCACGAAACCAGATGCAGAGGGCAACAATCATGCGATAGGTGGGAAGAAGCCGCACCCACTGGCGCAACGAATATAGCGTATCGTGATGATGATGCTTGTAGGAGTTGGAGCGCTGAAACCATGACGGTCGAAGACAATCATGTAGCTAAGGGTTCCATAGTATCATTGCGGTATTATTATTATTATTCTTATTATTATCATCATCATCATGATTGTAGAGTGGAAGTAAGCAAGGTAGATTTATGGATGGATTGACTTTGTAAGTAAGGGATTTGGGTAGAGTGCTAGAGTAGGGTAAGGTAAGGTACTTTACTTCAAGGTGAAAGGCGTCTCCTAGCGCGCTTCTGCCCAGCAACGCCTGCCAAGACACCATGTTAATGTTAATTACCTAAGCTACCTTAGGAGTTAGGGTCAACAACAAGAGCACAACAAGAGCACCCGACTTTTGTTGTGACTTCAAATCTTTTCATCCATAGCCAAATCATAACCATCCAACACTTCAATACTACTTGAAATATCTCAAGTCAACAACAGCAGAAGTACAATATAATCAAATAATCAAATCATCTCATCAATTCAAACTTACGAGATCGAAGCCTGTGGCCTTCATCTCTTACTTTCCCACCCCCCCCCCCTCTCCCTGAAGCAAGAGTCTCTTCTTGTCTTCCTTTCGATTCGTTACTCATAACGGCTCGGAAGGCATTCGAGAAAAGACTCCCCTACTCTCGTCAACCTGGACTTTGACGCCAGAGTCCCGATCCCTTTCAGTGTCTTCCCGTCGTCGTACCGGAGCGACGCTGCTGAAGAAACTACTCGCGTCAGAGTAGAGAGAGAGACCAACCAGCGCGTCGGACGGGAAGGTCACGAAACCAAGTACTCTTCTGTCTCGGCCTCTCTTCCAGGACGCAAAGATCGTACTCGATACGACGAGGAAGAGGTCAGGCTCTACGAAGAGAACCGTGAACGCCGTCCGCGCCGCAAAGAAGACGACGTTACCGTCTACGCAGAGGAAGACCGTTACCGCTCTGACCGGCATCACCGCGATCACGATCACTCAGAAGTAGACATCACCAGAGATCATCACCACCGCCATCGCGATCACCCCGAGATAGAAGTCAGAAGAGATCTGTAAGCCTGGCTCTTCCCCCCGTCTCTTCAATTCCCCGCCTACGTTGATGATATAATGCTTACACCTACATTATTTGCAGTCACCGAGATTCGGAGCGCCGCTACACTGATACCAAGGTCGACATCGAACTTCCTCATCACCACCGCCGCGAAGAAGAAACCAAAGTCGACATCGAAGTTCCTCACCACCACCGCCGCGAAGAAGAAATCGACATCACTGAACGTGATTACCGACGTCGCCTTCATCCCAACTACGACGTTGAATTTGAGCGTCGTCATACCGGACCTCGAGAGGAACGAATTGAAGCTGAGACAACCGTAGATCCACCGCATCGTCCAGGCATGGGTTACTACGACGACGAAGGGCGTTACCACTCTATCCGTCGCGGCCTCGAGCATGCTGCCGAACGCGTTTTCCACCCTTTCCATCCACAGCACGAGCGCGAGGAGGTGATTATTGAGAAAGAAGATCGAGAGCGAGGTCCTACTCGTGTCCGTGAGGGAGTTCATGAGACTGTTCGCTATGTTGAGCGTCGTGGCTTAGTAGCTAACACCATTACCATTCCCTGTCATCACATCCGCATTGGCGATCTGTTGATCCTCCAAGGTCGTCCCTGTCAAGTTATCCGCATCACCACCTCTGCTCAGACTGGTCAGCACCGCTACTTAGGAGTTGACCTCTTCACCAAGCAGCTCCATGAAGAATCAAGCTTTGTCTCCAATCCTTCTCCCTCGGTCATCGTCCAGAATATGCTTGGTCCCGTTTTCAAGCAATACCGCGTCCTTGACATTCGCGATGACGGTCGGGTTGTTGCCATGACAGAGACTGGCGACGTTAAGCAAGGTCTTCCAGTCATTGATCAGGGTGGACTGTGGTCGAGACTCAATGACTCGTTTGCCAACGGTCGTGGCAGTGTCCGTGTATTAGTCATCAATGATGGAGGCCGTGAGCTCGCTGTGGACTACAAGGTCATCCATGGCTCAAGACTGTAAACCAGGATGAGGTATGCTTTGAGCATAGTTGCCGAAGTAATGACGCTGATCGTGGTCAGGCCCTGCTGCGTTCTCGGAGGATGTGAATAAGGAGTATTTGGCTGTTGTGGACCTCTGTTCAGCTTTACCGTCAATACCCAAAGCAACCACAGGTCATATATCTTCACCATTGTGGCATCATGGGCAAGGCAAGGTCATACTGTCGACTTATGTCTAGTTCCTTTCTTCATTTAGTTGTCATCACTTCAAGTACAGATTGGAAACGCGAAGAGCATTACATAGGTGTGCATTAAGTTAGGCAATGGAAAAGTTGTCACATTTGTTTCCATGATGAGGCTTCTTGGACGTTCATGTTGGCAATTTCTCCATGTGATTCAATTCTTGTCGTACCTAGTCCTGGACCCTGCTCCTTACCTTCATGCCTTCTCGGACAAATCATACCATGCCCTCTCCTGTCTCCAAATCGCAGCTACATCGACCAGACAAGCAGTATGATCTAAATCGAAGCAAGCCCAGGTACCAGAGAGATATCGACCAGATGCTCGCGCTCACGGCTCCCCTTTTGTACTCTATTCTTCTACAATCACTCATCCACCTCTACGACTTTCGAATATTACAGACTACGGAAGTCTCAAATTCAATCTGCCAACACTAACCCTCAACACCGTGGCTCTCTGTAACTCCATCGCCGGAACCTCTTTCACGGCCAGGCACGTGTCCACAAAGAGCGTCTAGAACGGTCGTGGCGCCTCCGTCACTGAAATGAAAAAGGTGCCCCTGACCTCACCGAACTCTCCTACGCCTGCAACCAAAGACGTCAACATCCCACTATCCGTCCTCTCCCCACCCACATCCTCTCAGGACATCAACACCCGCCAGCGTCCTCCATACCCACCCTTTCCCCCGCCCTACCGCCCACGTCCCATCCAACCCCCAATGTTCGCATCCGCGCCGTCAAACTCCCCCATAACCAGTCGACAAGCGCGCACGGCGCCTCAAGAACACACCGACTCCGTCCGCATGCCCGTCCTCTTCGACCGTCAGGCGACGGCGCAGAAAGGGTGCTAGGCCCCCCCTCTCTCTCCCTCGAACCTTTCCTTTCCGACCACGCTGTTGGCGACTTTGGGGATGCATTGGTGATGTTTAGCGGTCTCGTACGCTCGAACAATCGTAGCATCGTCTCCCGACCCGGTGAGCAGGCTAGTTGTTGGACGTGGAGATGGAATCTTGGGTGTTTCGCGAGGTCGGACGATGAGGATAGGGTGGAGGAGAGGGTTGGAGGGTAGGGATGTGATGGCGGCGCGGGCGAAGGGGAATGTAAAGCTGGATGTGGGGAGTGTGGTAAGGTGGGGTTATCTGGGGAGGAGTAGGAGAGGTGGCAAAGGGGTGGAAGGTTGTGTCAGAGGAGTCCGATGTAAGAAGTGATATGACCGTTTAGGAGAATGATTCATCAGGAAGGACAGGAAACGCTTGATCTCAGCGCCTCGTATCGAAAAAAGTTGAAGTCTTCGAAAAGTTGTGAGAGGTAGATACAGCAGCATCGTTTCTTAGTGGCATAGAGCGTCCATGTGTCAATGATAATCGTTCAGATATGGTATCCCATCAACCCCCAACCAGCGCCAAACCGAACGCCGGCTATGCAGCCCCTTTTGGTCAAAGGATGGGAAGCGTCGCTTCCAAAACAGGAACAACTCATTGCAGGCGCTTATCCAAAGCCTGCCGCTTTGGAGTCCTATTCCACATAATCCCAAACAGAATATGAACACACTCCAGATATACTACCTCTATAACTCTGTGATGGTCCTAGGCATCTAAAGCAACCCCCACATGATCATCACAGCAAGTGGTATAGAAGCCACCCAGGTGATTTTACTCGAGAGGAGGATCTCCGCATCGGATGTTAGACTACCAGTACTGTAGGTATATTGGAGAGTGATATCTGTAGTATTCGCACAGTTTTCGGCCGTGACTTCCGGCACATCTTTGGGATCCGCAAACGTGATATCCACACACTGTATTTTGACGCCGTCAGCACTCTGCTCTCAAAAACTTGCGATTGAAAGATGTTCGGAAAGCTCGTGATGACTGACATTGAACAATGCTGCTCCGTGCTGCGCTGCCTCAATGACCTGGATCGTAGCATTGTTCCCTATGACGGCTGTGTAATTTGCCGGCAGCGGCACCTGGGGCAGGCAAAACGATCCGTTGTACGCTGTGTTGGTGGGCCCAACGATGCCAAACACGGGCTGCATAATCAATGAATAGTTCTCCGGCACGGTGCCATCGCCAAGATTGATGTAGAAGAGGGCGTTGTAGTGGCCCTGGAACCAGCCAGGCTGAACACCAACGGCACCGCCTGTTACAGGCCATTTCGTTCTGTTGGTGGACATGGGCATGCCGCCGCCTGGAGACTGGTCAGTATCAAGCAGTCGGCAAATGTAGGGATTTGGTGAGCGCACATGGGTAGATCCATTGCATGCCATAGGGATATGTATTGTCGCTGCCAACGCCGAGACCGTTGGTTCCGGCTATGTCGCTGCCGTTAAACCCAGTGATATTGCCAGTCGTGTGCAGATTGTCGCCGCGCATTCCCGGGTATGTGATGACTGTATGTGCGGAGACGAGTGTAAAGAGGAGGGAGAAACATGAGGTCGCGGCCCAAAGCAGTGGGTTTGATCTGAGCATTGTGAAGGTGATGATGGTGGATGAGGAAAGGCGGAGTCAATCCCAGTAAGCAGAGCTATGCCGTCGTAGCCTTGAAGGGGAAGAGAAAGGATCTGAGGATGGTGAAAGGTTGAAAGGTTGAAAGGTTGAAAGGCAGTGAAACGACAGCGAAGGCTTGTAAGAAAATGTAAGAATAGATGGAGGGACAGAGCAGGGAGTGTCTTTTCAGCCAGCTGAAGCTGTAGCCGCGCCAGTGTCACTGCACAGTGGAGAGTGGTGGATGGTGGGCGATGGACAGGGGCGGGGGGCGGCCAGTCATTGGACAGTACCCCGGTGGCCAGCTTGGGAGCAGGCATTAATATGACTATAAGGCCTACCCAGGTAATGATCCAGGTATGATTATTACCTGCTCGGCGGCTGCAGAGGAGCTTGTCAGCAGTGTGCATGCAAACGAATCACCCGTCAACCAATGACTGCAAAGATTACACCTGCGAGATGTCCCGCTAACACGTATCTTGGGCGGCAACCTTACCCCCTTGAACCATAGCAGCTTTGGAGACTGATACTCTACAAACCCCTGCAGCCAGGAGGTCCAAGACCGTCGTCAGCAAAATTGTATGAGTAATATGGTATCGAGTCATCGAGATAGTAGTATCAACATGAATGAATTTGCTTTGCGACTATCAAATCCGAAGTACCGAATACCGAGTATTTGTTATAATTAATGCTGTCTGTGCTTCAACGGGCTTGGAATCTCTTGCCTTGGCACCCCCACTTTCATCTTCATTTTCATTTTCATGCGCTGAGCCTCACGGTTGTCCGCATGAACATGAAGGTGGAAGTGATGAACTCATAATAAATAGAGTACCTTGCACCCCAACATCATCACATTTATAGTGGCAAAATGCTACACGTCTTCACCCAGATATGCATCTCACTAGGAAATGCATAGGGCTAGCCCTACAGACTTAGAATTCTATTCCTTTGCTTATATATATAATATAATATATTATTACTAAAAAAAACCTGATATTTAATTTAATATTTATTTAAATATTAAAAAATTATAAGAATCGGTTAAGAATTAACTAAGTTAGTATTAAACTATTTTATAACTAAAGAGTTACTATCTTATAGCGAGATTTAAGGTCTCTTTAGGTACTTCTTCCGAGGCTTAGAGTACCCTAGGGTAACCCGAAAGTAGATAAAATACTTTATCTAATACTAACTTAATTAATTCTTAATTATTTTTAAAGATTTTAAGACTTAAAATAAATATTAAGTAAAAATTTAGATTTTTTTAATTAGATTTATTTTAATCAACTTATATAAGTAAAGGAACAGTATTTTAAGTCTGTAGGGCTAGCCCTATGCATTTCCTAGTGAGATGCATATCTGGGTGAAGACGTGTACTCACATGGACCTACTCACAAACACTGGCCATAACAATCTAATCATCAAGCATGCAATTCCATTACATGTCATACCACATCCTTGAGAACCATCGACACCCAACACCGCCTTCTACAAAACACCTCCCTCAAAGAAGAGGCCATGACCGGCAGGAGAACCACAGAGCTCCACCGACTCTGCTTCGGACGAGCACAGAAGACGCTGCAGGAATCGCTCTGCAGATGGAGCCCTTACGCCGACCTCTCGCGGGTCTTGCTATCTCCATAGCAAACGCCTTTTGGGCGATATATATCGTGCAAAGAAACTATTTTCTCTACAGTTTTGATATTACATTGCTGTCGTGGTTCACAATTGATTACTTCAGGGACGTGCTCAGGCCTGAGAGGTCCTTTCAATAGAGGTGACCTACCATTATCGCCTTGACCCACCATTATCACTCCTTTCCTTAGCATACGCCATACATAATCGATTGGTCGCATTTCCATAGCGACTTACCCACAGGTCTTACCTCTCACGCACGCTACCATCTGTAGGAACTAGAAATGTTTAAATGCTGTTGCTGAGACAACCAAGAATCGTGTTTGATTTCACACTATCACGTCTCTGATATTTATTCAATGCTGAAATTACTCTTCTTACCGCTACTTGCTCTTTTCGGCGTCTTGACGCCTTCAGGTCCCTTCTCTATAGATCAGCAGATTCTTCGGCTCCCCAATAGCCCTGTCGTAGAAGACGAAGCTGCTCCACCACCAAGCTTTGGTATCCAAATCGGCTCATCGTGTAACGGCATAACACTAGTCCGGCAATTGAATGTCATGAGATTAGAGAATCTGGCCGTGCGCTCTAATGGTAATCTTATCCTTTCACTCATAGATGAGCCATTCATATGGAATTTGATCCTCAGAATATCAACCCCAACATGACAGTGCGGCCGACAACTCTTGGGTCGAGGGCATGACCAGCGTGCTTGGCACAGCCGAAATAGAGCCATTTCTTCGCTGTGATCGTTGGGAATTTGACAACTCCCGATTTGCACATGCCGTTCTCATTCTTTGTTTACTTACTCCCAATCAACCTTACGGCGAGAATGTGCGTAAGATTACTTCACCTCCTGATGCGAGTGGCCTGAATGGGATGACGACTCTGGACAGAGGATCGCAAGAAATTGTCCTCATCGCGGGCTCCACATATAGGATCCTATGGAAAGTGAACATAACCTCAGGCGAACACGAGATATCGGTCAAATCTAGTATTTTCAAGATTGGATGCTACGAATATTTTGTATCTGATAACGGCGGGGGACAAGAACCCCTCGACCATGGGGGACAGGTTGGGGGACAGATGATTGCGGCCGATACGGCAAAGTTGAAGTGATCGGTATAGAGGGTCGTCTGTCTGCTGACTCTTTCCAATCACTAACGGTTTATAGGCAAAAGCGCTTTTTCAACAATAGCGGCATATCAAACATTGACAGACACCAATTCCATCTTTTGTTATTTTTCAAAAATCAGCATACAACTTTGTAAAATCAAAACAATTCCTAAAAAGAATGGGGGAAAAAGTAGAATAAATTATACACGTCGACCACATTCTGTCAAGACTCAAGAGCCAAGGAAGGCTGGGAATACGGATATCCCACTTTACTTATATTCGACATCAAATTCCAACGTGCTCTGGATAATCCTACGTCGATATCAGTAGCTTTGCTGCATCCTAGCATGTATTCCCGCAAGACGTCTGCTGCCATATTAAAATCGAATCAAGAGGCCAAATGCGAATGCTATCAACCACGCAATCTCTCCATGACAGTCGACATGGCCATGTAAATTATCTATTTCGTTCACGTCCAACCCCCCCAACGCAGAACCAAACCATCTCCAACCCATAAACCACAACCCAAACACCATGACCCGCCGCAAAAGGCCCCCTCCCCAGCGCAAACTCCAGCGCATCACCGACTCCTCCGGCTGGACCCACATCATCAAAGGCCCCTCCGGCACCCTCGATCCCAAAACCACAGACAAACATCTCGAACACGTCAAATCAGCCTCATCAACCTACACCCTCGAGACCTATCTCGAAAAATTCCGTCAGCACTATCTACCCATCTGGCTCTCATCCCCCTGCTCCAACCACCTATCACGCTTCCTCTCGCAGCAATTTCTCCCCTCGAACAAAACCCCCATCACCCAATGCATCTGCCTCGGCCTTGGCAGCCTGACCTCCGGGTCCGAAACTCCGTCCTTTGAGCTCGCGGCTCTGGTCTCCATGTTCGAGATACTAGGTATGGTACCTTCCTCCTTCCCCCAAACCTTCCCCCTTCCCCCCAAAGCTAACCCCCCCACCCCCCTTGCCTCAGCCAAGCACCACCCCGTCCCCACCATCCACTTCCAAGACC
>JAEUBB010000760.1:0-11279 GCA_018257885.1 Parmelia sp. 050094
CTTCACACAGAAGCAAGAAAAACCCTCTCATATTCCCCCCCATCAATCAATCAATCAATCACCCAACCAATCACCCAACCAACCAACCCTCAAAATGACCCCCTTCACCCTCCCCACCCTCCTCCTCCTCCTCTTCACCACCCTCCACGCCCTCCCCACCCCCAACACCCGCCAATTCGAAGCTGTCCTCACATTCCAAGGCGCCCCTCCCGACGACGCATTCTTCACCCTATCCGTCCCCACCGACGGCTCCGTATTCGAAATCTGTACGTAGCCCGCTCCAACATCAACTCCATCTCCATCTCCCCCGTCCCTTTTTCCCAACGTTCTCACGCCCCCATCTCATCTACCCGTCGCAGCCCTAACCCATCCGCAGACAACCCGCTCAGCATCTCGCACATTGAATCCGACGGCGGCGCCACGTGCACGCTGTTCGGTGTCGACGGGAGCGTGACGACGGTCGTGGGTGCGAGCACGGTGGATGTGGGACCGCCGCAGACGCAGGTATCGGGCGTTTGTGATGCTTTTTGATTGATGGGGGGAGTGGGGCATGGAGAGATGGAGATGGCAGATGGAAGAAGGGAGGAAAGAATGCGAATGGTATTGAAATAACGATGATTATGACCATACCAAATTAAAACGCCCGTTTTTCGCTCGATCGGTCGGTAAATATAGGCCTGCGTTTCCAATACGTTTCCGATACGTTTCCAAGACGCACATTGGGGGAGGCTTCACCGCATGAGTGTAATTCCAGCATTGAGAAATTCCAGCGGATGCACAAAGTGTGACTGAAAATGATTCCAACACTATATAGCAGTAAGCCGACCTCGCTCCAAAGCGCCGTCCAAAATCCCAACGAATGCAAATGAATAAGCAGCACCATTACCAACCCATTCACTGCCACAAGCACCAAGAAGCTCTCATCAATAACCACTTCCTCCCCTTTTCTCCAGGGCGATCTCGAATCCCACCCTCCGAACCTTACAATACTCACTCTGTCCGCGATCGAGTAAACCAAATCGCTCATAAAGCACCACCCGAATTCCTATAGATCCCACACCCACCACCGCACCCAAAAAGAAACTCCCCCCTGCAAAGCAGAAGCCAAGCATTCGACTCACCAACAACAGCAACCTGCCCTCCAATTCCCAGTTCTCAAATTAGCAAATCATTTCTGCTATTGCCCACCCTCAGCGCTCCATCACCGAGCCTTATAATTGGCTCCTATCCTCTTCACTCACCGATCTTGCCATGGGGCGATGAGCATCCGGTTGCCCACTCTGCTTCATTAAAGACGGTCTTTCCTCCTACGCATCTCCCTGTCCTTTCACCGCCCGATGACGCTTCCCGTCCCCCTCCGCCATTCCATACCTTCGACACCAATGTCGAAGACAGTGCTGAACCCCAAAACGAGAAAAGAACATCGACGCAAATGGTGAAATGACCAACGAGCACACATTTCCAGTAGCTGCTCACACCCCCTTCCAAAACCCAACAGCTCAATCCGTAAAATCCACCATCACATCCAGAGCTCCTCCCGTGCTGGCCCTTGCGAAATAAAATACACAAGCATACTAAGAGTATAACCAGATGGAGCAAAGACAGTGCACAGCCAAACCCCACCCATCGAGCGGCATTCGCACATTAATTACTTACACAGATCTATTCGCCGGCTGTCGGCTCGAAGAGTCAGGTCGCGGAACTTGCTTCTGCTTTTCGTGCCATGGTCTGCAGAGAGTTGCTCTGGAAATAGGACCCAAGCCACAGGTCGAGGACCTGGGTAATATTGTTGAGATTCTGGTGTAGGCAAGTATCTACTCAGGAAGAAGAGTTTCTCTAGGAGCTGGGCGTGTGGCAGTGATGAATCATCAATCGTAAGATGTACACAAGGCGAGAAGAGAGGGGGAATCACTTATGTTGTTTCACCCGCAAGTGAGCGCGGTTCTTAGAGGAGGTAATGAGAGTAGTAGGATGCAGGGTACAAACTATTGATTTGACAACCTTTCCGTACTAGCGCCTTCTCTCGGTTCTACATCTGATCTGCACCACTTCATCCAATGATCTCCAATCGAGTCCGCCTGAGTCAATAAGAAAACCCAGTAATAAGAAACGCTGCGTGTTGCCGCCATCCCCCCGGTATCATCCCCAATCTCCTTCATCTGCCTACCCCATGATTGCAAGATTCCCAATTGTACCCGGACCCTTTGCCAATCCGTGTCAGCAATTTGCTTCCTTGACCAAAAGTCATTCTCTAGACACTTACAAAAAAGCTCAAAGTTCTGCTCTTAATCTTCCAGCTCCCGGCTTCAAAAGCCCAGCTGTCCTCGTATTTTCCATATACGCTCAGAAGCTGGCCCGTCAGATTTCCCTTTCCGAAGTAATTAGCCACCAGGTACGCAGTCGAATTTGGGCTGCTCTCGTTTATGAAGTCAACGACAGTCGTGCTGATGGTTTCCTGGGTCACGTAGCCATCAATTGCCGCCTTCAGAAATTTCTGGTTGTCAGCGAGCCCGTGGACGAGAGCATTTGGTGGCGGTAGGCCGTAGTTGCCGACGGTATCGACCGTTAGAACTTCGGAGAGGAGTGCAAAGTTCTTCGTATCAAGAGCTATCGAGTACAGAGAGATTTTGTCGCGGATCTGGACATCGGTGAAGCCCTGGAGGTGAGTGACCGGGTATGTAAGTACGGTACTGGCCAGCTGAAAGAGGAACAATCCCAGTGTTCGGCCTAACATTGTGATCCTTGGTTTCCTGATGTTCTCAAAATGCCTCAAGGACAAAACACAATGTTATCCTGGAGTCATGAGCGAGGATTCGTTGGGTCTTAAGTATGAAGCCCAAAGGCTTCGGGTAGCGTGCGCAGATCTACCCAGAGCCCCGCTTCTTGTCAACTCTAGATGCCCTTCCTGCTTGATGCGCGAATTATGCGGAAAAACTTGGGGTACATGACATCGGTGCAGTTATAGCGGAGCACGATGGCGTCAAAAAAAAACATAGACCGCTAATAAAGCATTTTGTGCATTTTGATGCATCCATGCATCATCTCGCGTTCCTGGTTTGAGGGAATTCAACACCACCGAACTAATCCGAGGGCAGCCAAAGTGGTTTTCAGTGCTTTAAATTCACAAGCTTCAACCCAGAGACACAGGTCTCCTGCAGTCTTTCAGTCCGCCAAACCGTAAATCCGACTACTACTCGAAGAGGGACGTCTTTTTGTGCAACCTGGTGACACACGAATGTACGGCGCCTTTATTTCATGTTCGGCTGCAATGCAAAAAATTACCAGCACATGTGAAGGTATCCAACTTTGGTAGATATTGGTTGGCCTGTCTCAACACCGGGATGAGGGACCGGACCGAGGCGTGAAGAAGCATATAATCGTACCCCAGCGTCCTATGTACGAAGGTGGATGGGACAAAGGATCGATAATGGCCGAATACCATGATGAATTCTTTGCACCGGAGACCAAGTCCGGTCGCATATCGCATATTTCTTAAAGAGATCGGATACGAAGCACACTAATCCCTAGTCCAGTATACTGGTCTCTGAATCAAATGATGAACGCATCATGTCTGCAGGAGATCATAATATCCAACGACAAGAAATGCTTTCGTGCTGACTTCGCGTCGACACGTAAGGCACTTGTTGGCTCAAATCCGGTTGGAATCTTGCCTCGGATGATGCATACGTGCATAATACGATTCAGGAGCTGTAAGAGATGGTGATCGATCTCTGAGTTGAAAGGTCCATGAGAGATCCGTGGGATCCGTTTATCTTCTTGAATGATGCCTTCATGTTGCAAAAGGTGCTGAGTAGCTGTGGGCCGTACTCATTTGCAAAACTCAAGGCGATATCGGCCAAGCATTGTCCTCATTGAAAATTCCAGGCGTAGGTGCCAGTTCGAACCAACTTGAATTGGAAGATGGCACAAATAAAGCGAGTCGTTGATCGAGGGCTTGGCAATACAAACCTCTTTAATTACGGTTTGGCATTGCGGACAGCGCGAATCGAACCTCAAGAAGAAGCGATAGATTGACCTCGTTGTACCACATAGACCGTACTTTGGATACCACAATAGTATGATAGTAATTCTTCGTTCGCTCTGTCTGCATCAGCTCGCAGTCCACAATCCCCAGTTACTCATCCAATTTTAGCATGGTAGAACAGATGAGCGATTGGCCATGCCCTTGATCCTGTTGCTGTAGAAGCTTTGATCGAACTCGAACCCACGTCTAGAGACTCTTCACTGCCTTAAGCTCCCTTCTCGTGACGCCCACTCCCGCACAGAAGGCCAACCTCAGCCCCCCAGGCCCATAAAGCATGATAAAGTTCACCCACTCCTCCCAACGCCATAGACTCGGACTGAAGAAGACATTTGGCCCCAAGACCCTGTAGCTCGCGAACAGATGCAGTACATCACATAGGAACATGCCAAAAAGCAGCGCCTTCCACACTTTTATATCATCAGTTGAACGCAAGACGACTGCTTGGGACCAGGAGAAGAACAAGAGATGTGCGGCCAGTTGGTCGTAGATGGGTTGGGTCAAGGGTGAATAGGCAGAAGCTGTTGCGGTGGGGGACAAGGATTGTAGGTATCGGAGAGGGTCGAGAATATTGACGATAGTTCCGAAGAAGGCGCCAACTGGTTCGACGTAGAGGAAAAGAAAGCGGTAGAGAAAGGGGATTGGAGGTTTCGCGTCCATGGTCGGCGTCAGAAGCTTGGAAAGGAGATTTTGATCGGTACTCGATGAGCAAAGGACTGTGATGGCCTAGAGAATGGGGTGAATGTTTCTAGAGGTTTGTGGCATGCAAGATGATGTCTCCTAGAGGCTAGGTAGTAGTACTTAAGCGCGGAATATTCCGTTCTCTAGCTTAGGGCTAGGGTAAGGGTCACTCTACGCTCGTGCCGCTCCAGTTCCGCTCGGATTGATATTTTTGTCCTCCTGTACTCTGTACAACATGGTATGATACCGTAATCGCTTGTTCAGATTGTCAAAGCGGTGAGATCAGACCACTCCGAGCTTCTCCAATCTGTTGGTATCTTGATACTCAAGCCATGGCAAGGAGATGAATATTTCAATTAAACAGGTAAGCATGAAGGGCCACAAACATCTCACCATTGTGATCAAATTGGGTATGCAAGGCATTAGGCGTGTTGTGATACAGCAATTAATCAGAAATCTTTTGCAGGCTCGAGCTCAATAGTCCACGAGAAGACTCATGAGCCCCTATTGTCTGTTCTTTCCCTCATCGTCGAAACCGCCGTCGCCCTCATCAAAGATGGACATCGGGTCGTCATTGTCTCCTCTGGAGCCATTGCTGTGGGACTCCGCAGAATGGATGTGGAAAAGAGACCAAAATATCTACCCAGAATACAGGTACAACAAGTCTAGCATTCCCGTGCAAAAAGACAGGACATTGACGAATACACAAGGCACTTGCAGCAGTGGGACAATGTCGGCTTATGAGCCTCTGGGAAAGCTTGTTCGCCCACCTACGGCAACCGGTTGCGCAAATCCTGTTGACGAGGAACGACATAGCCGACGTATGCAAATTATGAGAGATCATCCGTATACGGGAGGCTAACGAGGGAGTAGCGGACACAATATCTGAATGCACAGAACACATTCACTGAGCTTCTCAACATGGGAGTAATTCCCATTGTCAATGAGAACGACACTCTAGCAGTCTCTGTTCGTCGAAATATAGATTCTTCAGCAAATCAACACTACTGACCGCAAGTAGGAAATCCGGCAAATCGAGAAATTCGGCGACAACGACACCCTCTCCGCCATCACTGCAGCCATGGTGCAAGCAGACTATCTCTTCCTCATGACAGACGTCGACTGTCTGTACGACAAGAACCCTCGGACGCACCCCGACGCCGAAGCAATCGAAGTCGTCGAAGATGTATCTTCGCTCGAAGCCGACGTGTCCACTGCCGGCTCCTCCCTCGGTACAGGCGGCATGTCCACCAAAATAGTCGCAGCCCGTCTCGCAACCTCCGCCGGCGTCACTACCGTCATCACGCGCTCTTCGAACCCAGGGAATATACTCAACATTGTCAACTACGTCCAAGCCCAAAAGGCCGCCGAAGTCCACTCGGAACTCCCTTCAAACTCAGCTACCCCGGCAGAAAACACCCCTCTAACAGGTTCAATAACCTCTCTCCACGTCGACGCTCTTCCCACCCCCCCCCTTCACACCCGCTTCCTCCCCGACCCCTTCCCCATCCGCGACCGGTCCTTCTGGCTCCTCCACGGCCTCGCCGCCCACGGCACCCTCTACATAGACCATGGCGCCCACCGCGCCCTCGCTTCCAAAGCCGGTCTCCTCCCCGCAGGCATCGTCGACGTGGAGGGGCAATTCGCCCAGCAAGAAGCCGTACGGCTCGTCGTCGTGAAACGGAACCCGCCCGTATGGTCGACGGCGGCGGCTCCTGAGAATGGCTTCGACGGGGCCGGCGAGCCTGCGGATGCAGCAGTGGCGCCTTTGGAGGTGGGCAGAGCTCTCGTGAATTATTCGGCGGCCGAAATCATGAGGATCAAGGGTCTGAGGAGTACGGAGATTGGAGGGGTGTTGGGGTATGCGGATTCCGAGTATGTGGCGTTGAGGGAGAATGTTAGTTTGACGAAGAGGGAGAAAAGTAGACCGGTCACTCCGAATGCGGTTGCTGGTAGACCTGTCATTCAAAGCACGGTTTCTATCACTCCCACTGTGGTTCCTGGAAGGCCTGTCATTCCGAGTCCGGTTCCTGGTAGACCTGTTACTCCGAGTACGGTTCCTGATAATAGTGGACAAGCAACTTAAGGCTTGTATTTTGCCGCAAATATTGCTCTCAGTCCGCAAGATTGGAAAAAAAAGTAGGCGCTTGGGTACTGAAATCGAAGCATTTAGCATTGAGCAACTGATGGCCGCTTGATATCCTGCGCACTTGCCCACTAAAAAAGCACCTACATCGCTCTCTTTTAAGACGCCGATCCAACCCGCGGCCTGACATCACATATCGATGACTCGATAGACCAGATCCGCTATCAACAGCCAGCCACCCTCAACCCCTCGTACATATCACCTCGCGTCCTTCATCTGACTGCCACCGCTCCCCGTCATATCCTCAAAATCCAACGTATACTCATCCACCTCTCGAAACTTATCCGCCAGCCTCTTCATCTCATCCCTTGCCCTCCCATCCAGCGCCGGAGTCTTCCTTCCCCCTCTGCTCCCCACCCCCTCCTCATCCGCATTCTCATCTCCCTCCTCCCCATCACGAACATCGTCCTCATTCTCCCCATCAGACTCCACGACCGTCTTCTTCGTATAAGTCCTCGACAGCCTCTTTCCCGTCGCATCTTTCCCCTTCCCGCCACGCTTCTGCACAATGGGCTTTGGTTTCTTCCGGCGCATCTTCGTCGCAGCGTGAAAGCTAAGTTCGTCTTCGTCTTCGCCGAGAGCGGTGGTGTCGAGTTCGACGTCGCTGCTGCTGGGGATGTCGAATTCGCCTCTGGGTTTTGGGCGGGCGCGGCGGCGCGGGAGCAGGTTCTGGAGCGTGGCTGTTGTGAGGGGTTTGAGGGGGATGGGTTTGACGGGTGATGGGTTTGTAGAGGCGGATGAAAGCGGTGAGGGCGCTGGGGAGGCTTTCCGGGGCCTGGGTTGCTGGGAGCGCGCGGTGGAGTTGGTGGGTTTGTTGCGGAGGGTGCGTGCTTTGGGCTTCTCGGGGCTGCTGCTCCGAGGTGGTGCAAGGGTGTCGCTGTCTAGCTGCGGTTGCGGTGTGTGGGTAGAGCGCGGTCGTGGGAGTTGTGGTTCTGGTTGCGGTTCTTCTTCGGCTGGTAGATCGTAGAGATCTTCTTGCTCTTGGGGTAGGACTGAAGGAGGCGAGGACGGAGGGTCGAACGATTGTGAGGCTGGGACTTGGACTTCTGGGCTTGCCAATTTGCGCTTGCGTGAACCCGATGTCTGACGTGAAGATGAGGATGTGTGCTGGAAGTTTGATTGCGACATTGTTTTGATCATCGGAGTAGATTCGTCTTCTGGGCAGAAGTCATCCAATTCATCGTCGTCCGTATTATCACAGGGGTCGTTTTGTGTCTGTAGCATCTGGAGCAGACTAGGTTGTCTGGCTCTCTTCTTGAATGTAGCACCCAGCATCGACGGTTGAGTGGGTGTTTCACCAGTCCTCGATCCCAACCCCCTCGGAACGCCCTTTACCGCAGAAGAGTTGCCCATGCCGGTCACAGATGGCTTGGGAACGGGATCGGTAGGTATCGACGATGGTATTTGGTCCACTTCTTTTGCGGCTTCCGCTTCAGCTGCATCACGCCTCGCCTTCGCCTCTGCCACCATTTTCGCATAATCTGCCTCCCTAGCAATCTTGGAGAGCGCAGCCCTTGTTTGGTTCGATGGCGGCTTCAGACGAGTCGATCCTATGTCTTCTGGAGCCAATGCCCCACTCATCGTATATTCTCGCGCTTTAACCCCCTCCCCACGCGCCGCTGTCTTCTTTGAGACGACCAATCCATCGCTATCGTCGCTGGTAGTAGTGACACGTCCTGACGACGCTGGGGAAAAAATGTCTTTCTGTTTCTGTGCTGCAGATGCGACTGCGGGTTTGGCGAGATGAGGAAAGGTGATAGGGGCTGAGGGCGCGACCTTGGAGCGCTTTGGACGAGGCATTGCGCATTGAATTCTTTGATCGTGCCTTCGTTCTACAGTAAGGAAGTTACGCTTCCAGAGGATGATTGGGTGTTTGCGACGCGTCGATGTTCCGCCAAGGAAATTGATTTGATCACACTACTCAGCCCTATCGCTTGTGTATAGTCAGATTTTTAGTAGCAGGAAATCATCCGGCCTTCATTACCACTTCCTTTTCAACAATACCATTCACTTTTCTAAGGGAACCGTCTTCTTGTTGAGTGAAAAATGGATCTCTAAGGCCTGATCCTGTTGCTTTGAGGGTGGTTAGACAAGACTTAAATTTTCACGAAGGGCATCTGCCGAAACCGTCTCACCCAAGATTGTCGGAAGAATAATACCGAGCTACATACAACATGGCTGTGCTATTACCTTCACTTACCTTTTCCAACCGGGGATACTAACCACGATGCAGGTGCCTCTGCAAGGTCCCTATGACCAGTTCCTGCTGTTTGGCGACAGCTTGATCCAGTTCTCATGTAGTCAAGTAAATGGCTTCGCGTTTTCTCCTGCGCTGCAAGATGGTATGACTGGGCTCTTTTGGTTTGCTTGATAATGGGCACTCATATGAACTTCCTATCACTGCCCGTGTGATTTACCAAGTTTCTGACTGTCAATCCCGCGAATTAGCTTTTATTAGACGGCTAGATGTTATCAACAGGGGCTTCTCTGTATGGCACCTATCGCTATGCATGACAGCCGAATAAAGCTGAGAGTCTAGGGGTATAATACGGCCAATGCACTACTAGTCTTACCAGGCTTCATGCCCAAGCCGGAGCAAGCACGTCTCAGGTTCATGGTACGGGACCCAAACCCGCAGATCTAATATATCCTGAGCTCATCCTCCACTGGATAGACCGTCTTCTTCGGTGCCAACGACGCTTGCTTGCCCGGAAGTGAGACAGGCCAACACGTACCACTGAATGAATACAGGAAGAATCTGAGAGCCATCCTCGAGCATTCAAGCGTTGTTGCTCAGAAACCTCGACTGATACTTCTCACGCCTCCGCCTGTCAACGAGTATCAATTGGAACGAGCTGACCTAGGCTGGGAAAACCAGGATCCAATAAGGTCAGCAGAGCACACAAAGAAGTACGCAGATGCTTGTCGTGAAGTCGGAGCGGAGGTGGGAGTTGTCGTGCTTGACATTTGGTCTATTTTCATGGCCAGTGCGGGATGGAAAGAGGGTGAAGCGCTAGTAGGCTCGAAGGAGGTTGCGAGGAATCAGGTCTTGGAGAAGCTACTGACTGACGGTGAGCTCCCCGAAATTGCAGTACTGATGAAAGCTGGCGCGGCTGAGATTGATACAGGGCTGCATTTTCGACCCGAGGGATATCGGCTTCTTTTCGACTCGATGATGGGCTTAATCCACAAGGAGTGGCCTGATCAAGCTCCGGATAATCTGAGCTTCATCTTCCGACCTTGGGCGGAAGCACCAAAGTGACTTCAGTTACGCACTCTTCTGCTGAATTCGAGGCTCCGCTTCAAATACGGAGGTCTGCACCGAAAGTCCTGGCCGTCAAGGCTGTACACTCCAAGGGGATTACACCCTGAAATGATCGCGCTTCAGAGAATTGTATCCTTTTAAAAGGTCACATTCAAAGGTACAAGATCTTAGAATAGGATTACTCCTGTAGAATTATACCTCAAGGAGATCATATCCTAAGGAAACTATACCCCTAGAGAAACTCTCCAATTAGAGCTGTCACTAGTGCTGCCTAAGACTTTCAATGCAGACTTCTGTATAGAATATAGAATAGCCTGAATTAGCGAGGAGATTACAAATGCCCTCTTCGTCTGACTGTTGATGCAAGAGACACACCCTTTTTGGATTACAAATACAGCAAAGGGACATGTCCAGGTTCCGGAGCCACTGGATTGGGTGATTGATTCTTTTTTTCAAGGCTTTGGGGCCCTTCTCTGTAGTTTGACCGGTCATTCGTCAACCCCAAGCGCCAGCGTCCAGGAAGCTATGCCGACTCCGTGCTCAATCTCTCCGACCCACGCCAGAAATACTCCATGATTGACGCTGCATGTCCAAAATGGCAGGTGCCGGAATCAATGCGACAGAGTGAGACCATCACTCTCCCACACCTCACCCGCAAGGCTCCTGCACCGGTGAAGAAGGCGCTGTAAGGCTGCATGCTCGAACCGCCCGTCTTCATCCTTCTTTCGGCTCCCTACATTCATTATTGTAACAATATGCACACCGTTATTGCCATCCGCGCCCCATGTACAACCGACACCGCATCTACCTCCCAATGCAGGAAACACCTCGCATAATAAACGCACATGGCTGACTGCTCATTCAAAAATCTCGCCATTCACCTCGACCCGTCTCTCGGCGTCAAGACTCCTTCGTGCTGACCACCCCTCCACAATCTCTCCCAGTCCCAGCGCATACGTCTCCTCACTCAACCCGGCGACTGCTTCGCCACCCACCCTCGATCCCAGGATCTGCAGAGCCCGTAAGCTCACCAGCCCAACCCTCTCACACAGTGGCAAACGTGCACGTCGTGAAACACCGTTGCGATAGAGTAATCAGTCTCCGGGATCCCAGAAATCCCTTCCAACCCCCCCCCCCTCCTTCTC
>JAEUBB010000761.1:0-10047 GCA_018257885.1 Parmelia sp. 050094
TAAATAATCTATTAAGTAATCTATAAAGTTATTAAGTTTTAATATTAAAACTTAATATTTATTTTCTTTATTTTATTAATATTAAAACTTATTACTTTTTAATACTATTATTTTAATAATTATTAAATCTTTAATACTCTTTTAAAGTATCTATTTCTAATATATACTATTATTACGCTATTATTATATTATTATATATTAAAGTTATATATTATTAGCTATTATAGTCTATTATTAATACTTTAAATAATCTTTATAGAAGAGACTTATAGTTAATTATATATAACTTAAAGTATTATTTTTAATTAACTTATATAAAACTTTTATATATATTCTTTAATCTTAATTTTATTAATTTTTAATATATATCTATTAAACTTAAAATAAAATTTTTAAAATATTACTTTTAAATAAAGTCTTTTTATTTTATCTATTTTAATAATATTTTTTAGCTATATTAATTCTATTTTTATAAATTTTTAATATATACTTATTAAATATAAGAAGAATTTTTTAAAAAACTACTTTTAAATATAATTATAGTTTTTAAAAAATTATATATTATATTTATTTTAGCTATTTAATATTTATTTATATCTTCTTCTACCCTTCTTTCTCCCCCTCTTATAAAAATAGTAGGGGGTGGAGAGGATAAAGAGGAAGAAGAAGAGAAAAAAGAGAGATAAAAAAAAAGAATAAGAGAAAAAGAAAAGTTAAAAAAATTTATGTTAATTTTTACTATTATTATTTAATTTTAAATCGCTAGTATTAAAATTTATATTCTTAAAAATAGAGTTTTTAATATAATTTTCTTATAATATATATATTACGTAAATATATATATAAAGAAGAGTATTAAAATTTAAAAGTTATATAACTTTATTATATAACTTCTAAATTTTCTAGATTATACTTTACTTTATAATATATTTAGTCTAATATAACTAAGTATTCTACCTTATATTTTAATATTACTTAATAATAGATATAAAGCCTAATTAATAATAATAATAATAGATAAGAAGATCTATAATTCTTTATACTCTATAATAGCTACTTAAAGATTAATTATAAATCTCTCTTATTAACTTAGTATGTAACTTCTCTAGAGTATTAGATATCTAGAGAAGATCGTTTTTAAAGAGTACTTTATTAATAACTTAGAATCTTTTTAGGATTTAACTATAAAGCTTATATTAATTTTATAAGATTATCTTATAAAATTCGTTATATACGGGATTAATTAAATTTAATTAGTAAATTTATTTAAAGATACTCTTCTTAATCTTAATTACTTAAAGCTAAACTCGATTAAAGATTAGAATAATTTAATATTAATATTATACTCTCTTATTCTCGCTACTTTATTCTTTAAAGTTAATATAGATATATAGATTAAAGTATTAACTTTACTATTTAATTTATCTAATTAAAATATAGTCTTAAAGTTATATTTAGATAGAATATTTAAGTAGCGAGTCTAGTACTATATAAGTTCTTTATTTTCTATAAAAGTTTTTAGTACTTAATAATTAGTAAATACTTAGATTAATAGATTAATATCTTCTAACTTTAATCTTTAATACTTAAAATATTAAATAATAGCTAATAACTTCTTATTAATATATATAAAAGACTTATTTAGGTTTATATTAAAGAACCTTAATTTTATATATATAGTTAATAATAACTTTAGGGTTATTATACATTAATAAGGTATACTTACTTAGCTCGCTAGGCCTTTTAAACCCTCTTATAAATATTTTTTATATAACGTTCTTATACCTCTAATAACTTTTATCTCTTAGTATATAATTTACTAAAACTTTTATAAATTATAGGCCTTATTATACGCTTTCTAATAATTTAAAAATCTTTATATTTAGCCTTATATTAATAGATTATAATTAAGTTAAAAGTTAAAGTTCGCTTAATTAACTACTTATTTAAAGTTTTAATATAAGTAAATTTTTATTTTAAATTCTTCTACTTTTAATTCTTCTTTTTTATTATATTTATATAAATATCTTCACTTTAAATACCTCTTATAGAAATATTTTTAAGTATATTAAATATTATAATTAAGTTTTAATCTATTTAAGATCTTAATTAACGCGTTTAGATAACTCTTAAATAAATTTATTTTTATAAATAATTAAGATAAATAACTAACTACTTCTATTTTTAATCGCGATAAAAGGCCTTAAAAGAGATTTTAAATAGACTTATTATTATTAAATTTATCTTTATATTTCTTTTAATTTAATATTAAAGTTTTTTTAAATATATTTTTATTAATAACTTTATTATATACTCTATTAATACTTAATCTTTCTTTAAAGATCTTTAAATATAATATAATAAATATTATCTTTTAAAATATAGACTTTTTTAATAGCTTATTATCTCTTATATTACTTATAGCTATTTAGTTCTTAGCGAGACTTAAAAATTATATTATAAGATATCTATATTTAGAAGAATCAAAATAGTATTATTTAAATTTAAGAGATTAAATATATCTTTCTTATAATATAATCTTATAGTAAAATAAGATCTTAGAGTAGTATTATAATAAAAATAAGATTAAAATTAATATAATTAAAATAATAATCTATAAAAAGAAGAACTATATAATTAAAGATTATAATAAAGTTAAAATTAAAATAAATAAATTTATTAACTTCTACTTTTATAAAAAAGCTATTAATAAAATTCTTTATTTTATAATTTTAAAAACTATAAATCTTATTTTTAACTATAAAGAATTTCGCCGCTATAGTATTTAATATAATAATATAATTTTTATAATTTTATAATAGATTATTATTAATAATTCTATTATTCTATATATATATAAAGTATAGAGTATAATAATTACTTATATATTAATCTTAGCGCTAAATAAGAGTAAAAAGAAAGTATTTAGCTAAATCTATATTATAAATAATATTTAAAAATAGATTATATATTAATATATCTTTTTTCTAATTCTTTTAATTATTCTTTTAATATTAACTTTCTTAATTATAGCTTTTATAAATATATTAATAAAAGTCTTTATTATAAAATTACTAACTATCTATAGTTTATTAATCCTTATATTAATATATTTAAATTAATAAGTAAAAGACTAATAAATAAAAAAGCCCTTTAAGATTATAAATTATTTTATAAAAAAATTTATAATTATAATCTTTATATTTATAATTATTCTACTTCTAACGAGATAGCTATTATTTAGAAAGATAATATAAATAATTTACTAAATATATTTAAAACTAAAGATATATTAATTAAAGCTTATAGTAATTAAAGATATAGCGTATTTTATTAATATTTTATTTATATATTATTATAATATCTTTTTATTTTCCTTTATAGCGAACTATTCTAGTATAGTAAAATATTAAGTATTAATATTTCTTTAAATAACAGTCTTTTTATTAGATAAGAAACTAATTAGCTATCTTTATAAAAGAATAAATATATACTTACTAATTATAATAGCTTTAAATAAGTAACTCTTACTTTCTTTTATAAGTAAATAGTTTTTTTTAATTATAAGAAATCTTTAACGCTATATAGATATTTAATATAAATTTATTTAAATAAATTTAATTATCTTCTTTATTATAATAAACTACTATAGTATTTTATTTATAATATTTATATTATTATTAAAAGTAATAGATTAAACTACTTTAAAAAGAATTAATTTATTATTTATATTAATATATACTAGACCGTTCTTAATATTTAGATTAAAAGAGCGATTATTAATAATTAAATTAGTAAATAATAGATTATTCTATTTTTCTTCTTTTAAAAAGGCTCTTAAATTATAAAATAGCTCTATTAAAATACTATAATACTATTTATTAAGTTTAGCTAACTAGATTTCTTTATTATCTTTACTTATAATCTAAATTAGAAGAAGATTAGCGAAAATCTTTTATTAAATAAATAGTCTATTAATTAATTAGACTTAGTAGCTAGAATATTTAGACTAAAGTTAAAAACTCTTATAAAGAATATCTTAAAGAAATAAGTACTTAATATATTCTTATTCTTCTTTCTCTCTTAGTAATAACTTTATTCTATAGTAAATTAAGTATTCCTCTTTTTCTATAACCGAGTTAGAGTCTATAAGTCTTATATATAAAGATCTATTAATAAGACGGCTCTATAAGTATTTCTAGTACGGTTTAGCTCTATTATCCGCGATATATAAAGAGTATAATTATAAAGTATAGTTCTTAATTATTCTATAACTTAATAGTAGTCTTTATAATTTAATAATTATCTTTTTTAGCGATTTTAAATTTATTTAAAATTATTAAAAAAAATTCTACTCCTCTAATATTTAGAATTATAATTACTTAAAATTTAATCTTAACTTTATACTAATTTAACTATATTAGAGCGAGTTTTAGTATATAATTATATTATAGAGTTTTAAAAATAAGATCTTCTATATATTTATATTCTTTTTATATTAGATTTTAAGGATTATTTTTTTAGTACCGCTAAAATAGATATTACTATTAGTATTAAGATCTTTAAAGAATATCTATATTTTAAGCTCTATATAACTATAACTAAATATATAATCTATAGAAATTATAATTAATACGCTACTAACTAAATAAACTCTATTCTAGTCTATTAAGACTTTAAAAAGAAGAAATATAATAAGTAATTTTTAAAGAAGTTTTATAATTATATAATCTTTAAATTAAATCTTAATTATTCTAAGTACTATTATTATAAATCTATTATAGCTCTAGAAGATAATAATAAGTAGAATTATTAAATAGTATTCTTTAATCTTTATTTATTAATTAAATATAATATATATATTAACGTTAAGATCTATACTAATATTAAGATATATAAATATATCTTTAAGTATATCTATAAGAGTAGCGATCGGATTAGTCTTTATATAGTATATAAGAACGATATAGAGAATAATTTAATAAATAAGATTAAAGAGTATTAAAATATATATTAAGTAAGGTTTATAAAGATTTATTAAAGAATTTTTAGCTTTAATTTATATATATATTACTCTTCTATTAATTAATTAATTATCTATCTTTCTAACTAATAGAGTATTTAATTTAATAATAATAGTAATCTTATTAATTTACTTAAATAGAAGACTAATTACTATATTAAATTAATAGAGTTCTTTAACTTAATTAAAGATATTAGTATAGAGTCTTAAATAATCTTCTTTATATTAATATAGTACTAAACTATATCTAAAGAAAGAAAAAATAGAATAGTTATAAAATTTAAAGATTATATAAGAGAAAAAAAGATATTATTAATTATATATATTATATTTATCTTAATATAAGAAAGTTATTCTATTTATATTATCTTCTATTAAATATATCGAGTTCTATATTCTATAAGAACTTATAAATATTTAAAAGTAAACTTAATTTTAGCTTCTATAGCGCCTATATTATAAGAGAATTACTTTATAATAACGTTAAATAGAATAAAGCCTTAGGCGAAGTAGCTATCTATTAAAATATAAGATAGAACACTTAGTTATATTACTCTAAGTATACTACGTAGAAAAGTACGATCTATCTAGAATACTAGTATTATATAATACTAGTATCTTAGCGCCTTAGCGTTTTAGCGCTAACTAATCGCTAGATTCTAATACTCTTTTTTATATATATCTGATTATATTTCTTACCCCCCTTAGCCGTAAAGTCGAGTATAAGTATAAGTACTAAGTAGCTAAAATAAGTTTAATATAATATATTTATAAAGAACTATACTCTCTATATAAATTCTTAAAGAATTATAATATTTATATAAATTTTCTATCTTTTATTAAAAAATAATTTTTTAAACTTTTCTTTTTATATTTACTTAATATATATTAAATTTTAATAGAAACGCAGTCGATATAGCTAAAAAAAGATATTAAAGTAAATAAAATAAAGAAATATTATATATTTTTATTTAAAAGTAATATTTTAAAAAAATTATTTTATATCTAATCTATATATATTAAATATTAATAAAAGTAAGATTAAAGATTATTTATAGAGATTCTATATAAATTAATTAAATAATTTTTTTTAATATATATATAATTAGCTATAAGACCTCGTAGAGTTTATTTAAGATATTAGTAATAAACTATAATAGCTAATAATACTCGATTTCGATATATAACTTTAATATAAGATAGCCTATTAGTAACGTAATAATAGCGTATATTAATAATAGATACTTTAAAAGAGCCCTAAAGATTTAATAGCTATTAGAATAATAATAATAAAATATAATAAAATTAAGTATTAATAAAATAAAGAAAATAAATATTAAAATTTAATATTAAAGCTTTATAGCTTTATAGATTACTTAATAAATTATTTAAAAGTTTTTTAATTAATAAGATTACTTCTCTAAATATATAGCTCCTTTAAAGCTAATAAAGAAGTTAAATAAATTAGAATAATATTATATAAATATTATTTTATAAGTATAATTATAAATAATATTTTAGATTAATAAGTATTTAAAATTTTTTAAACTTATTTTTATTAAAAATCTTAATTAGTTTATTAATAACTTATTAATTAATAAAAATATATTTTAAATTTATTATATCTTTAGTAACTTTCTTCTAAACGAAATATTATTAAATAATAATATATTTAGTTTTAGAATAAAAAGTAGAGTTCTTAATAAATATTATAATTTTTTAATTATTATAATAGATTACTATAATTTATATATATTTAAGATTAAGATTAAGTTAATTTAGAAGATCTTATAATTATATAATCTTCTTAATAGTTTATATTTATTTAATATATTTAACTTTATATAAGAAGAGCGCTATAATAGCTTATTATTTTAATAATTAGTTAATAATTATACTATTTATATTAAAGATATACTTTAAAGTAGAATATTAACTATTTTAATTATTTACTTAATTTATATCTATATAATTAGTAAGTAGCTTTAGATCTTTTTTAAAGACTAATTATTATTCTCTTATATTATTAAGATATTAAAAAATCTATTTAATTATCTTTTAATAAAATTTATCTAGATTAGACGCGTATTAAGAGACTATTAAGATAATATATATAATATTAAATTAAGTATTTAGTATCGCGTATATTAATAATCTAATTATAGATTAATAGATAAGATAAGACTTATTTATAATTATAAAATTATTCTTAATAATACGAAACTTATTATTTATTATTAAAGTAAGTATTAAGATTAAAGTTAATATATTATAATTAATTAGAAACTTTTTTATATAGTCTATTTAATTAAAATATAGAATTTAATTATCGCGATTTTAACTTATAATTATTTTAAGATAATAAATATAAAAATCTAAATTAGTTATTTTAAACTTTTTATTAAACTTCTTTTTAACGCGCTAAATCTTCTTTTTATTAAATTTAATAAAGAGTATATTATCTATATAGATTATTATAATAGTCTTATTATTTATAAATATAAAGTAGGTAATAATAATAGATTTATAATTTAGCTTTTTTAAAAATATTAAAAGAGTATTATATTAAACTTTAAAGAATTATTTTAAATTATAAAGTAATTTTTTAAGTTTATAAATCTTTTCTTTTTAATCTTTAACCTTAAAATTAATAGATTATATTATATAAATAATCTTTTTAAAATTATTATAAAAAAAGATAATTTTAATATTTATCTATTTAAGTTTTTAATTTAAAGTAATAATTAGAGTAAAGATAATCTTATAATTTATAAACTTAATTATTAAAATAAAGATTTTATTAAAATTAATTTCTTTTTATTATTTAAATTCTTAAATAATTTAATAAGCTTTATATTAAGTAATCTCTTTTATAGAATTATACTTTAACTTATAAATCTATCTATCTCTTAAAGTATATATATTTAAGAATAAATCTTTTAAAATCTATATCTTATTATTAATAAGAAAGATTATCTTCTTTTATATAATTATTTATTAATATATCTTATTATATATATCTAATATAGCTTTCTTATATATACGAGATTTATAAGACTTTAATAGGCTAACTTTTATTAATAATATTAAAGAATTTAAGATAAGATCTCTATAAGCTCTTAAGATCTTAAAGAATCTTTAATTATTTAAGTTTAAGTTTAGAATATTAATATCTATAGAGCGAGTAGTAGATCTAATTAATAAAGATAATAATATAAAGCTATTATTATCTATATTTAGTAATAATATTTTATATAGAAATTTATTTCTTATATTATCTATAATATTTAAAGTTAAGATCTTAAATAATTTATTAAATTTATTAATTTAATATTAATATTAATCTACTCTATANGTATTTAAGTCTAAATAGACTTTATATCTTAAAAAAAAAAATTAAAAGATATTATAATATAATTATAATTAATATATATATAAGAGTATTTATAGAATTTATAATTAATTATAAAGCTCTATCTATTTCTTAAAGATATATAAGATAATTTAGAGATATATTAATAATTACTTAATCTATTAATTATTTAAATTATTATAATAACTTCTTTATAATTAGCTCTAATTTATTAAAAAAGTTTAATAATCTCTTAAAGAATTATCTTTAAACTTTATAATTAATTTATTCTTTATATCGAAAAAAAATAATTATCTAATAATAATTATTAATAAATTTTTTAAGTTTATTTAACTAGTATTAAATAATAAGATAAATAAGATAATAAATTAAGTTAAGTAATACTTTAATATTATCTATTTAATCTAGAAAATACTATCGCGTTTAATCTTTAATTAAGATTTTAAGTTTATAAGTAACTTTTAAAAAACCCTCTTTTATAAATATAGAATAGCCCTAAATATAATAATCGCCTAGTATTTATTAATTAATAAGTAAGTTAAAAAAACTAACTAGATAGTAAAGATAATCTTATATTATTTACTTATAAAAAAGTATAAGAAATATTAAAATATAATATTAAAAAAAGTTAAATATATATTAAATATTTTAAATAACGCTTTAATTATTATTATCTCTTTTAAAATACTTTATAATATTAAACTATATTAGTTTATCTTAAATTTAGTCTTTAATAATAATTTAATTATAATATTATTTATTTAATTTTAAGAAATTCTATATAAAAATATAATTAATATAATTAAATTAGCTTAAACTAAAATCGCGTTACGCTATAATTTAAAATATAAAATATTAAATTTAATTAAAAATATCTATTTATAATTAATAAAGATAAGAAATATAGAATATTATATATTTAAAATCTCTTTATTATTAATAAAAAGAATAGAACTTTATAAAATCTTAAAAAAAGTTAACTTATTAATATATTAATTAAATTTATTTTTTAAAATATTTAAAATTTATTTTATTATCTCTACTATTTATCTAGAGTAAGTTAAAATAAATTTATTTAAAAAAAGATTTCTTTATTAGTACCTATTATCTTCTACTCTATTTGGAAACAGTTGATAGACAGCCTGCTGAGAATTAATCGGATAGAGAGGGTAAGGTAACCCTAAGGAGCTCGGAGCTGGCGACAGCGAGGGGCTTTCTAAGAACGTTAGTAGCGGCGTCTAGCTGTTAACGTACCTGAGACTATATATAGTATCTTAATATAGTATCTTTAAAGATTAAGTAGTTATTAATTTCTCTTTTTTAAAACTATAATATTTCTTTAATAAATATATAAAGTTTAAAGTATTAAAAAGAGAGCTATTAATAAAATTAAAAATTATAATATTAAATAAAAACTTTAATTATATTATATTTTAATATAATTATTATTATTTTTTTTAATAAGATTATTATTCTTTTTATTATTATTATTATTATTTTAAAATCTTAAATAAATACGTTTAATATATAACTCTATTATATCTAAATCGCGCTAAAAATTATTATAATAAGAGTATATATTTATTATAAAAGAGTATATATTTTATTAAAGATTTAATTTAAATATAATATAGTTAAGAAATTTTAAAAA
>JAEUBB010000762.1:0-11191 GCA_018257885.1 Parmelia sp. 050094
CATCCCCAATCTCATCAACCCCACCCCTCCTCTCCCCAACCGCATCCGCACGCCTATATACCATAACATTCGCCGAGAACTTGTGCCCGCCAACATGGCTGATAAAATAAATCCCCACGCCCCCCGGCCGCTCGTCATGCGCGTCCCGATACAGCCCCAGCGGCCGCAGATGGCGTTCGAATTCCCGCTTCAGCAGCGGCGCCGACTGACCGCAGCGGGCGTCGCGGGTGCGCTGGGAGCACATGAGGATGAGGTATTTGTGGGGACAGGGGCGCGTTTGGAAGGGGGTTTCGGGCGAGGGTTGGGGTGGGTGGTCCAGGGGGGTGGATGTGGTGGGGGCGGGGGAGACGTGGGCGGTGATGAGCTGGGGGACGAGGGCCGGGGTGACGTTGTCGATGAAGGTGAAGGCGGGGAGGAGGAGGATAGTTGTCGGGCGGTGTTTTGGTGGGGAGGGATCGTGGGAGGGGAGGGGCAGGTCGGAGGCGGAGAGCATGAGTTTCTGTGATAGGGGTCGGTGGTCAGCGGGACTGTCCGGCAGTTGTTGGAGGGATGGGGGCACATACTCCGTTGCTGGGCTCGACCTTGCAATCCCGGACCGCTTCCATCACACTCCCCTTCTCGTCACTCACGTCCTTGACCCAATCCGTCTTTCCGGTCGCTACAAGCATGTGCGTGGCGAATCCATTCACGTGGCCATATAGCCTTTCTTCTTCGTCGATTTTGAATCCTTTCGGGTACTCGATCTCGCATGTCTCGCAGTCGTGATCGCAGTCTTCGCCATCGACCGCCGGGTCGACTTTTGGGAAGATGAAAGTAGGTAGTTTGGTGATAGAGTCGGTGGAAGCGCGGGGAGTGAGGAATGCTTTCCCCTTTTGAAGGACCGTGGAGAGGGACATCTTCTTGGCACTGCTCACCGTAGGTTGGGAAGGATTGTTGAAGCCGGAAGAGCGAGGCATATCAATAGGGAATGACGCGGCACCGGGATTTGTAGGCTTCCGCTCGGAGTCGGTCTTAGGGACATTAGGGACCGTGGGTTCCCTGAGGGAGCCATGTTGCTCTTATACATCCGGCCGGTGCTCATCTCAGCATCCTTGGAAGACTGTCAGCCTTGTTGTCGGTACGTACTTGGCTTGCAGACGTTGATTTCTGCCTAATCCGCCTTATCAGATGGCGCTTTTGGAGCCAAATCATTATCAGATGGCGCCAAAAAATGCCAATTCCTGCAAATTTTCTCGGCCGGTATCGGTCTCCGGTGCTTAAGACCGAGCCGAAATATCAATACTACCCATCTAACATCTCGCCTAGTAGAGTATTACATGCCTTGTTAGGCTAGACGTGCATCGGCGAAGAAAAGACTTGGGCGTACCAGATTACTGACATAGATTATTCCTCAACTTGTTCGAAACAATGCAGACTTCCACGGTGTGTCGCACTTCAAGATATACCATTTTGCCCAAAGCCGACGACCGATATCTTTGAGACAGTACATCTCAGTGCTGAACCCATTTTCCATCTAATTGTTCCTACGATCCGCGAGGGAGAGTGAGTTGCGTCTACTTAGAACGTCATTCAAACTGTCGATCTTATTCTCTCGTACTTGAGCAAAATCCTAGATATAAGACTAGTGGCACGGCCTTGTCGAGCAAGTCTGGGAGAAAGTCCTGGGATAATACGGGTGTGCTGGAGAGTCAGGAATGGAGTGTGCATATCGTGCATATTGTGCCGTTTCGAGTAACAGAGTCGACGAAGAGTCTGACTTGGGTTGGAGGAAGCCCTGAAGTCATGCGTACATCACGTTGATTTAATCATAAATGGCGTCAGTGAAACCGGAAGCATCGCGTGTCCACCAAATCTCCATCCCTCTCAGCAGCAAGCGCTCTACAGCCTATTTCATCTCCCCTGCACCCAACAACCGCTACAAACCCTGCCCAACATACCTCAAAGTCACCCCAATAACCGCCTCCGTCGCCAAACTCGTCATCGTTCCCCGGAAAACCCCCGCCCACCATATCCTTCACATCGCTCGCCAAGAAAACAATCGCCGTCTAACCGAGCCGAACATTCTCATTCGCACTCTCAAAACACGATCTGCAACTGTCGAAACCGACAGGAAGGACGCAGTCGCCAGTCTGCCACTTCGAGTCCGCGACGACCATGACGCCGTTCCAGTCGTCGCGCAGTTCGGCGGCGATGCCGATGGGGAGGATCTGATCGTACTGGGAAAGTGACAGTCGGTAGCCTTCTATGATCTGTTTTTGTCGGGAGAGGAATTGGATTCGGGGTTGCGGGGCCGGAAGGCTGGATGAGGATTACGGTGGAGTATAGGCCTGTATGGCCGTGATATCGGTGTCCTGCTCAATTGGATTGGTAAGAGGATAGGTCAAGGCTAGGATGAGAATGGTCGAAAAGGTGGTTAAGTGTGAGAGGCGGAGCAGGAGCATGGCGGACGTTGTGGCTGCCAAATGGTCTGTACATGGCATTTTTAGTGGTGCTCCGACCCGGCGAAGCGGGACCTCGTCAAGTTGACACAGAGCACGACCTCCCTCTGGAGAGAGAGAAAAAGAAACAAAGAAACAAAGAAAGAAACGACCTCAAGCTCTGACAATCAAACGTCGAGACTGCTCTCTTGCTGCGCTCAAGCTTCCTGACATCCGTGCCATAGCCTTCGGATGCGCAACGATCCCGCACTACTCTACACATCGATTGAGGGAAGAGCCCGCCAATCTAGAGTTCGGCTTACTCACGACTTGAACTACTCAGCGACCACCATTTCCTTAAATACTGTCACGATACGCTCAACCATCCTTCTCGAGCCCGCGTGTACACATCCAATCGTCGAGAAGCGACTCGGCGATTTAAGACGGACAGCATTGAATACATGCATGAGTCTAAGCAGGGTCAGGTTCAGGGTAAATACCAGCCAACGAACTGGGGCAGGTGGTAGCATCCATCTAGGGTCTGTCACGGGTCGTTACGGGTCTACTGTCTCGTGGTCAGTCATGAAGTGATTGGTTTCCATCTACGGAACAATCCCAAACCGAAGGGGGCTGTCGCATTTATCGCGGGAAGATCACTCCATACTGAGGCATGTACCCTGAGCAAAACATTCACATATGATCGTTAATGCGCAGTATGTTGTAACGGCGGGACAGGAGGAGATGATATACTTTGATGCTCAAGTCATTCGAGGCAGATTCTCTAGGATTTGGAGTCACAGTTGCACATAGAAGTGGAAAACGTAGCGTGGCTTGCAACGAAATTGTGAGTAGACTTGCATATGCTAAAACTGAGTTGTCGTGAATGCTGAACGTTAATACTCGTACATGAGTGTGAGCGATGCAGCTATGATGAACATGTCCCCTCCATGTATACTGATGCAAACGCGCCATCCATTCCACACATGCTGTATAAGGGTGCTTTAGCAGAAGCCCAGGTCGGTGCGAAAATGAAACTTCGAATCGTTAGCACAAAGACGATAGGCATGGGAACACAGCCGACAAAGCTCACTTTTGCCCATGCAGCAGCATCAGAGCTATGAAGTACACAATCCCGAAATTTGAGAATTGCGCCGATGGTCCGAAGATCATGCAGCATCCTCTCTACCCCCATCTTCGTCCAATGAAGCCTTCGCCAAGTAGTGATCTGCGAGAAGGGAGACATCGCTAGACTTTACTGCGCCATCGTCGCCCGCTCTAGAATCATGCTCAGACGAAGGTTGCTCGTTGTCTCCTAGAGCCTCTAAGGGCGTTGAGTCTTTTTGTGAGACAATTTGCGCTTCAAGCTCTGGCCAGGGAAACGCCTTCTTCCAGATCTCTTGCTTCTTCTCTGCGCGAGTGGGATGTTCGCCTGGTGGGTATTTGCTGATGATATTCCTGATCTTCTGAACCCATGCTCCCGCGTCATCCTTCTCAAAAAGAAATTCTTTGTTGGTCACTTCTATGCCAGAATCATAGAGCTGCCTCGGCATATGCTGCCTCGCTCGCGGCGTTGTGAACCAATCCTCGGGAATGAGTCTTCGCGGAACGAAAAAGGCGAAAGGGGGGCTGGGTTGGGGCAGGAAGCCGTGCGTGAGTATGTAATCGGCATATTGGAGATGATAGCTGTTGCTATCGTTACCAGATTCGTCTGAACTGCCAAAATTGTGGCTAACGACGGCCTCAAGACCATTGGGGAAATCTTCGCAACTGGGGAAGACGATTTTGAAGTCTCGCAGAAGGGGTTGATATTCCAAGAAGTCGACTCTCATAGACGCACTTTGAGTAGCAAACTTTCTGTGAATGCTTCGTAATGCTCCTTCACTTAGCGATTCTTCAGTTCGTGGTTCTGATATATCAGGCACAATGTCCACGGGAACACCAGCCTTTGGAATCTTTCCATCCAGCGCAACTTGAAATGGTGTAGTGGTAGGATGCATAGGATTGGCCGTAATTCGCTTGATCTCGTCAATATATGCGATCAACAAAGTGATGGAGATGCTGTATTCAGATAGGGATGAAGCTGATATTTCAAAACCAGGACTGCTCTGATCCCCTTCGACTGGCCAATATAGCCTACGAGGAGGTAGTGCAACTGTATTGTGGTCGTCGGAAAAGGTGACAATCAAGAACTCGGAAGCTTCGCGTTGGGCCAGCGAAATATAGCACTGAGAAAGCTCGATCGCCTTCCCATCATCATCCAATTCGGGGGTGTCCTTGAATGCAGTGACTATGCTAAAAGTCACGTAGGAGATATTGGCGCTGGTTATTTGAAAGTATCGATCAGCATATGAAATCGGTAAGGGATCTTTGCCAAGGTACACTGCACCGTCGCAGGTGGCATTCATCCATCCTCGAACGACGGGCGCCTTGCTCAGCACGCTGAAAATGCGAGCTTTGTGGCAATGAATCTGTTCCTCGAGTGTGAGAGTGCCATGATGAGCTTCGGGTTCGGCGCTGGTTTCTTCCATAGTCTTTATGCAAGTGACCTGTCACACACGAGCTGCGGGTTGTCAGTGGAGGCTCCAGCGTGCATGACTCTGGATTGGAGGGTTTGGCTGACATAGTGGGACAGGTATGGCAATCTGACTCAAGAATTGTGGCAGATTGTGACTCTGGTAAGCATGGCCTCTGACAAAGCCTAGCTCAACATGATCAAGAAGGATGGTGATCATCTAACAGACTCCACAAGGCATTGTAAATTCCTCTGACAAGGTAAAACTTTGACCATAGCTGTTCAAGTTGGGATGATGAAAGTGAGAAGCGCGTCGATATGGCAACTTTGTTTACCACCTTGGTGCGGATAGATCCTCCGATAGATCCTCCGACTCCCGAATACTTTCTTACGGTCACTAGCAAGTCAAAAAATTGACTTCTTCATTTCGCCATCACTCAATCATCTACACTCTTCCGATTCCGCAAGGTATGACTACTTACGAGACTCTCTAGCTGCTTGATCTTTAGACTCCTGAATAGCCACGCAGGAAAGTGAGGTTACCTGTTTGATACCAGTCATGCCTACTTTTAAGGACCTCGGGCTTGAAACCAGGACAAGGCGAAGATTTCTGACTGGAGCTAGCCTTCGCGAAGGTAGGCTTATCTCCCACCAGTAGCGACTTCGTGGACATGAGTTGCTAATCTTCGTAGCTTTGGCCATGCAATCAGACCATTTCCACTTGGACCGGCTAAATAAAGTGAGCATAGAGGCGACTCGTAGCCATTACGTTTATAACAGAGCAAGTGGCCTTTCCGCGAGCCTTCAAAATCAGCAGTCAATGAAATCCGAGAGCGTTGCGAAGTCGGTAAGCTTCTATCGTTCTAAAACGAGTCTTGAAGGCGGATTTAGACATACTTCGACCGATGCTGACCATAGTCTTGAGGAGACTTGCTGCGTTTGCGGTGAGGAATACTCCTGGGAAGACCAAAAGGTCTTCACGAAATGCTGCGATATAGCCCTTGGATCTCATTGCAGAGCTCAACAAATTGCTGACACTGGAGCATGCTGGAATTGTGGCGAGGAAGAAGTTCAGAGCGAAGTAATTTCCGACACTGGAGCATGCTGGAATTTTGGCGAGGAAGACGAAGTAATTTCCGAGCCAGGATCCTATGTTTCTTATGACCCCAAAGATTTCGCCACACGCTATGCCATTCGTATTCCAGCAAATGATGCTCGCAGCCAGCTAGCAATAAAAAAGGCGCAAGCCGGAGGTATCTTGCGCAACGTTCCCACCATCGAAGATTCCAGCGCCTTGGATGGTTCTGATACTAAAGGATCCGAACCATCTCAACTCATGCAACCTCTATTCAGAGGGGTTAGTGAAGAACAGTGCGCCCCAGAATTGGGGATGCATCAATCACGAAATGGGGAACAGAGCTCAAGATGTGTGAAAGCGACACCACAATTATCGACTCAGCTAATGGGCGCATGTATGAACAACTATGGTCCTACTGAAGGAGGATTTCACAAAGCAAACACTGCACCTCCAGAATCGCAGAATCACTCCTTCCATGGATCTGAGCCCGCCGGTCCCGAGCTGTCTTGGAACAATCAGCAACATATCCGTGCCTTGATCCCTAAAGTCCAAAAGCAACAAGAAGCCAAACAGTACGTAATCGAAGCCACCAAGCACCTAGTCGAGATGTGTGAAGCATACGGCGACGAAATTGATGAGGCGGATAAGGATGACGTTGTAGGCAAGATTCTAGAAGCGGTGGAAGGTAAGTAATCTCTTTCCTATTCACACATGGGGTACCTCTGATCGCATCGCGTCCAGGCTGCAAAACGTTGCAAGCTGCGATTGAAAAGCGGATCCTTGAAAATGTTTCAACTCTTGCCACGCAGCCAGCGTCTGTTCCAAGTCCTGCGGCCACCGAAACCTCAATTTTCAAGCCCGGTGAAGGGAACACATACTGCAGAAGATGCGAAGAACTTGAGTCCAGACTCAAGAAAGCGGCAGATGCCTTGATGGCTCTGTAGACCTCTTCCGGCATCTTCAAGCAAGTCAGGTCTCGAGATATTATGAGCATCGTAAGGAGCGGAGGAGATGATTTATGTCAATGCTAGGTTTACAATGGTTCGCATATCGCCAATGGAAGAAGATGGACACTGGACATTTCGATTCTTGCTCGCACACCTTGCCATGGGCTTGGTCTGCTCTTTTTTAAAAAAAATATTCTTCGTATGCGTCGTTTAGCACGTTGGGGTCCGAAAGTCAAGTCAGCTACGGATCATATGTCTACATTACTCTGAGTGAGAGATAGCAGCGCCTCAAAGCAGCAGAGCTCTCAAGCTCGAAGACTGTATCCAGAAATTGGCACCGACGCTATTCACCTTCAATACAAAGCTTCACCATCAACTCTGCAGCACCGCTAATTAGGGAAATGATTTCCCCAACTCATGCGTTTGTGTACCACTCTCTAAGCTGACCCATTTCACCAGACAACCTGAGCGGAACCATCTGCCCTGACTGCCCCTTCAAGCCTAGACGTTGCAAATCTTGCTCATACGGTCAACTTTGCGAACTCAAATCCTACAACTCAACAATCCACGCCCCTTTTCCTTCTTCAACCTCTCGTATCTCTAGCTTCCTTGACCATTTCCAAGGCTACTACAACACCAAGGTTAAGAACTCCTTATCTCGAAGCCCAACAGGGCATGTCCAAGGCTCCTAATAAGCATATCAAATACATGAAATCCTCAAACGCAAAGCACATCGAGTAGCAAAATGCAATCCGATCGCACTGAACTCGCCCAGTCTTTTATACGCGGAATCCAGTCCCTCACTCTCCCATGCCAAAACACATCATGTTTCAGGACCGTTTGATCCATCTACAATCCACGCGTCCGCCGAGCCGACAAGCGCGTCGTTGCAACATCCGTGCTATGCTTTTGCGGCTCCAAAGGCTAAAGACCGCCAAGCTGATAGCAAAACACCTGTCTCTCAACTACTTCCCTCCACAATTCACGCAGATACCACAATCGACCGCGGCTCGGCAGACTGTCCCTTTTTCCCTCCACCGGCTACCTCTGTCTCCAAGCGCAACAATCTCATAAGAGCGGACTACCGCGCGACACTTTTGACACAAAACGGTCGAGGCATCTCCAACGGTTCTTATCTCTCCGTGTCCATTTCGGGAACCGTTTGAGGCTGTTTAATTATGCGCCCGATCTGTTATCGCCTATTAGCGACAAATCTGTCACACGTACATATCCCCGCATAATATATTTCCGATACATGTACTGTGCCCCGGACGCCGTTCCGATCACTGCATCTTCTGCCATGGCAAAATGATCCATCCACCACTCCGCAGTCAAAATGACGACCGTACGTCCAATTAATCCATCTCCCCACCCAATCTTCTCCTTCTTCCTCCTCCTCCTCATCCTCCTCATCCTCATCCTCCCCGCTCACTCCCTCACCCTCCCCCCCTCCCTCTCCCTCGTCCACCCCACCAACTTCACAGACTTCCGGTACCACAGCGACTGCGTCTCCACCCGAACCTGGAACCCCGAACCCATCTTCATCGCCTCCGCCTGCGAGAACGCCTTCGTCGCCCTCTCCGACGACATCTCAATCTGGGGCCACCGCCCCGGCACCTTCACCTACCACCCCAACGCCCGCTCCACCGCCTCCTTCCCCGGCGTCCCCTTCCCCCTAGTCCTCCCGAAACGCTACGTCAGCGGCGACTGCGTCGTCGCCATCGTCATGATGAAGATGTTCGAGCGCAGCAGCATCGGCCAGTTTCCCGGGCTCCCGGACTCGCTCATCGGCAAGTGGCGGAGCAAGGATTCGAGCACGTGGATGGATCTGATCGGGCCGGCCGAGTATGTGCGGGCGACGTGTCAGAACGGCTGCGGCTATGCGGTATTGGGGCGCAGTTTTGGGATCGGGGTGGCGATTTGGGGCAAGGGGAGTCCGTGGGATCGGTTCGCGAAGGAGATTGCTCAGTTGGGTGGGGTAATGCCGGTGTTGGAAATTGCGAATACGTCTGTAAGCGGAGTGGGTAATGGATCGGTGGTGGAGGCGTTGCGGTAGGGTTGTCGAGAGGTGTTCGGGCGCTGGCCGTTCAGAGGACGAAGGTGGAGACTTGTAGTGTAATTGTTCGATGCCCAAGCGGTTGGAAGATTGTGCATGTTGTGCTCGTGCTTCCTCTCTGCATTTACCGAACAAGGACGATCCAAAGGTTCATATCCCACATCGGAGCTGGAAAGACGAAGTCCGTCATCATACTCGATACTTCCAATAGTCCTGTTCGTCTCAGGACGGACTCTGACAGCGACTGAGGCAGCGATGATTTATTTGGCTACCATGGTACAAGGTGGAGATAAGCAGATACTTCGACCTATATTCTATGCCAATGAGCTGTTCGAGCACCCCATCATAGGAACGCAAAGCAGTGGCATAATCAATCAGCGAACAATTGAATACAGCGAAATGGTCAGTAAGAGAGGCTCGGAGAACGAGAAGCAGAGAATTGGGAGGCCAGGATGTGTAGTCGACCCGAGTTCTGTGCTTTAATTTTTCTACCATTGTGATTGATGTCCATGCCATTAAGGGCGCGATCATTGTACGAGCGAGGGTCAATCATCAATGACTGGTCAAGGTTGAAGTCCTCAAGTAAAGTAAAGTACGTACTCGAATGCCAAGGCCACTAGTCGCCAAGTCCGAGCGAGTCGTCATCTTGCCGCCGCCCGCTTGATCTGCCACCTCCATCATACTTGGTACCTTTGTTTCCACCACAGCGGACAAAGGCTTCCCATGTATCAAATTACACATACTACACATACCAAAACCCCCAGCAAACTCTCCACGACCTAGGCAGCAATTGGTACCTGCCCACTCACCCCCTAAACCTCCCCAGCATCTCCTCAGAATAATATCTCAACCTCCAAGGCAACATGTCCATAAAGTCAGTACACCTCCACTACCCTACCAGCCAAACTCTTGCTAACAGCAGCAGTTGGGTCATGCTCGACGGGCCCCACGCCTTCGTCCCGCTTCCCAGAGAGAAGACCCTCTTCACCTCCCCACCCCGCACAGCTCTAACCCTCCAAACACCAAACACCTACCCAGGCAAAGAACCCTTCTCCGTCAAATGCAGCGACGGCAAAGCAATCATCACCAACCAACGAGTAAAACCCGCCTCTCCCTTCCCGCCCCTCCAGCAACAAAAACTAACGTGACTCCCCAGCTCATCTACCTCCCCGCCACTCCCACTCCAATCACCGGTCTCGCACCCCCCACAACCTCTCAACAGCCCCAACCCCACCGCCCAACTCTCACCTCCTTCTCCGCGCCCCTCCTCTCCCTCCAAGACACCCACGTCTCAGCCCCCTTCTTCGGCCCCAACATCTGGGAGGGGATCCTCATCCCCGTCCCCGGCGGCGGTATCCCTCACCCGGAGCGGCTCCTCTCGCTCAAGCTGACCTTCAAAGAAGGCGGCGCTTTCGACTTCTCCACGACGTACGAGCGCATCAAGGAGACGCTGGCGCAGGCGATGGAGACAGCGAGGGCGAGCGGGCGGCCCGTGAACGGTGCGGGCGGGGGCCTGGATGTGGATTTGGAGCAGCTGCCGGCGTATGAGGAGCTCGGCGGGGGTCGGGGCGCAAGGCCCCCGGTGCAGATACAGAGGCCCACGCCTGTGGCGCCGAATGGTGCGCATAGGCCTGCGCCCCCGGCGAATAATGGGGTCGTGGGGTTAGGGGATGCATCGAGTAGTGGGGCGGCGCCGATGCCGGATGAGCCGCCGCCGGGGTACGAGGAGGTGGTGGAAGGTAGCAGTAAGGAGAATGGGTCGGAGCGGAGGGGTGAGAAGAACTAGGGGGTGGTGGTGGGCATATCCTTTGCGATGCGAGAGATTTTGGCAAGCGTGGAGTTTGGGAGGAGTCTGGGGAAGAGCAACGATTACAACGAGCGATGACGGGCATGGTGTAATCATGCACACACTGCAGAAGTAGATTCGTACCACATATCCAACCCTCCGCCCTTGAGACCCAGCTCCCTCCCAATTCCCCCAATGCTGTTCTCACACCACCCCTCACTTGGTCGCAAACGCCTCGACCCTCTTCTTCGCCTCCGCCTCATCCTCCTCAGTCTTCACCTCCCTCAACTCCCCACAAGCAACATCATACACCAACCCATGAACCTTGACCCCCCTCTCCCTCATCCCCTCAATCACCTCCGCATTCTCCTTGAGCGTCTGCACCCCCCTCCTCA
>JAEUBB010000764.1:0-11099 GCA_018257885.1 Parmelia sp. 050094
ATCTGATGATGAAGTTGCAGTGGGATCAGCCGATTAAGCCGATTCATTAAGGCAGGTGAGGTAGGCAGAAAGTGAGGTGCTGGCGTTCGGGGGGTGGGGGTAGGGGGGGGGGAGGGGCTTGGATGTATGATGATTCTAGGTGTTGACAAATGGAGTGGCTTCCTTACTTCTATTCAGTTCCGATCTCCGAGTTGTGGTTGCGTGGCGCCGCTTATTAGAGTTTTCCATTCTTTTGCTTGGCCCCTAGGTTGCAACTCTACATACCGCGTCTGGAACCAGGACGGTCTACGCCGTTGCGGACATGCTCGGTCGGCCCCACGCTAGAGTCAGAAGCTCTGATGAAGGATCCATACACAATCCTATCTGCAGAAAGACTCGCATCCTGATATCAGCGCTGTTCGAGAATGCATGATGCCATGTCGCTGTTAGCGTCAGCCACAGTCCCATCTCAGCTACTAACGATTTCCTACAAATACCAAAGCCGTGCCCTGTTAACTTTCAAAGCAAATTTCCTCAGCTTTATTCAGAGTCGAAGATCTCCCCCATGAAGTCCACAGCCCTCATCCTCCCTCTCGTAGCCAACGTCCTCGCTACACCTGCCAAGACGAAATCAATCTCGTTCTTCGACAATGTACTCACCCCTCACACCCGCCGCATCCACAGACTCGCTGACACCAATAAAAGTTCGACTCGCCACCATCAACCGGCTCCCCAATCGTCCCTGCCCTCGCCCTCGTCGACGGGACAGCAGGCGGCGCCCTCTACTACAACGCATTCTCCTACGCCCAGCACAATGCGACCAGCATAACCCTAGTACCAAACACGCCCCCCTACAACATCGGCAGCGGGGTAACCGCCCAGCTGGAAGAAGGGACGCCGGGATGGAAAGTTCAGAACTCGAGGTCAGTCTATCGCCATATCTCATACTAGCAGCTGCGACGTAGGCCTTCTGTTACTCGTCTTAGTACTGATTCATCACGCAGTGTCCTCTCCTTCACCGAGCACACAATCTATTATTCCTGTCAAGTGTACGACGCAACCGGCCAGCCAGCGGTTCCAGACTCGTGCACCATCCAAGCGACCGGTACGACCACCACCGGCAAGACAGTCACGCAAGACTTGGTCTATACTCCGGCACCGTTGCTTGTAGGAAGTACATTTACAAAGGGGGTGTTCTTCAGCAACTTCACAGGCTTGGTGAATGTAAGTCTTAGTATAGTGCCGAAAGCGCAGCAAGCGGCAACGGTGATCAATTTTGACAGTCATCGTTATACGGCTGTTTTGAAAGTATAAGTGGGTATTGCGTTACACGCTTATCGAGGGATCTGTAACGGAGATAGTTAAATCGAGATTTGGAATACGTGACTTGACTATAAAATATTGCTATCCTACTAGTAGCTTATTCTGAAGGCTATAATCGCAGTACCACGGCATACCCTAAGAACGCCCATTTATTCATATCGGATCAACCTTGTGTCGCAGCGAGTACTTTGATGGATTAATGCGCCAGCCCCTTGAAGTATAATAAATTATTAAAAGGTTGGCGAAATAGATTCTAGGATACCCATTATCTCACCCTCTTAAGCGTCGAAGACGCCTACCGCCATAGCTTGAATATAACTAGCCGTTGAAACTTGAGTGACAGTCATTGCGAAGATAACCTATAGCTAGTGGAATTTCAGCCGATAGGAGGCTAGAAACTCGGCGGATAGCAAGGCTTACTAAGCAAGTCTTGGTGGTATCCTCTTACTTTTAACATCTATAGTTCTAGCTACCTAATCAATGAACCATTCAACTGAGTCATATAAGACCACTATAATCCTATACTCCAATGATCGCAATCGCAGGAGAGCGGGAGTACTAGGTAATCTAGGGTTTCGTCACGATTGACAAGCCCTGCAATATCGAGTATTTCCCGGATAGCAAACTGGCAGATATAATGTTAATCGGTCACTCGTCATCGACGAATAGACGAGTCGTCGTCCACCAATTGATCCAGCAAACGTATACTCAATATCATCACGAATAAAGCAATCGCCGCCAGAGCCATCAAGGCAAATCCCACCCAACCTAATGCCAACGCTGTGGCTCCAACCTCACTCTTCACTGTCCCATAACCTAAATTTTGAGCTGTTGTTGCTGCCGCTACCGAGGCCGTATGCTGCCATATCATGGATACCAAAGCCAAGATGGAAGCGAGAGTCGAGGTTGCTAGGGCAATTTGCGAGACTGGCCGCGAAGGGAAGGGTTTGACTTCGCGATCGCTGCCATCATCATCTTGCTCTTCATGCCAGCCTGGAAAGGTGAAGAGGAGGCAGATGGTTATGAGGGCAAGCGCAATAGCGGCGATACTAAAGAGCACGAGGTGATCAGCCGTTATCGACGTTCGTAAAGGGAACAGACATGCCATTCATATGAAATGCGCGCACATAACATACATTAGCCCACTAAAAACAATTCCCTCCCTGAACTTCGCTTGTACCCAAATCAGGTTCAGCGGGTCCTGAAACGGTTGGTAAAGTCTGGCAAGCCCAGCCGAATCACTGCTGCACACCCAGATTCCACCAGCGTATCGCACGCAAAGCCCGAAATAGCCTGCGCGAACTTCGAGAGAGGATCCATTGACGAGTGCTTTGAACGTGGTCATCAGATCTGGATTTACCTGCGCTGGAGAAGTCGAGTGGGAGACCGGTTGATAAGAAAGGTAGGTCAGATAAAGCCCTAGGGGTGTTGCAGTAGATGATGTGCACCCGGACAATACCACAGCTGTGTGTTCGATTTGTCAGCAATTCATCATCCCTTTACGGTTGCGATTACTTCCATTTTCAGTACTTTCCTTCTTCAACCAATGGAGATCTCCAACTACCTAGATGTTTGGGCGAAGACGGTGGATTATGCGCACTTACAGAACAAGGTGATAGCTATCGCTAGCGATATAATCATCAAATGATGATACGATAGGAATGGAAGCACTCCTTGGGGAGGTATCAGCGCATAAGCAACTCTCCTTCAGGTGTACGAGTGACGCACTCCTAAGGCCCGTCATAAAATCCATGTTAGCTATCTTCGCGGTCAGTCTACTGATGCCGAGAACACTGGTCCGACTGCGCTGATGTGTTGCAATTGTACCACTTCAAGGAAAGTCTTTGCTGCTCTTCACCGCTTTATGGAAAGCGAATGGGGTCAACAAGTACCCATGCGCTGGAAGGTCAGTGGTGCACAGACGCCATTTTCCAGCCTCGGAATGACACCTTCCTAAAGAGGACTGATCAATGGATTAGTGAGCAATACCCCCGCCTAGTGCGGGTCGCTTTGCATAATCTGCCGCAGCTGCATCCCACACCCCCAAAATAACGCATTCGCGTGGAATAATGATTTTCAGCCTCTCGCGGCCTAGGTTGTGGGACGGGCGTTGTTTACAGCGCTTTGTAGGAACTAAAATAGCGAGCCTAAAGCTTTGCAGCTCACTGCGGTGATTGATTGAAATTCAGTCCCTGTTCCGTAACCGCAATAGACGCTGTAAAGGCGCAGCGAGTCCAAAAATTGCCCTGCATCCTCGCGAAGCATGATGAGTAACCAGCTCGTTACCGGCATGTCAGAGCAAAGCGAGAGTGTGCAACCAGATCACCAGTCTGCTGTTATAACCAAAGCCGAGTCCTTGTCTGCTGCTCTTGGTCATGAAGATGCATTCGTCTCTGGGGCTTTGCAGGTCAGCGAGGATAGTATCAGCTTTCATACAACCTCTCAGGGCCCAAGCAATAGTATCTCCCAAACATCGGCCTTTGGGCGGACGTCATTAGAAGCCCTCGAGCTGGTTCCTTCCCTCGTCCATGTTCCATTACCGGAGAACGAAGATGCAATATCTACAGCTTTGCCTGTCGCAAATGACGAGGAGTTACTTGGGGAATCTATGGATGCGGGCTCTGAAGTTATTCGTCGATGGCAATTCCGAGGACCTTCTTCGCAAGGACCCGCCACACCAGTAGTCAAGCCTTACGCGTCAGTGATTGAGACTCTGGGTTCACACTTACCCCATCTTACCAACGTGAGAACTTCGAGCCGCCAGAAGAATGTCAGTGTGACCTGCTACGACTATTCAGATAACTTGATGGCCTCAGTCAAGACCTTTTCAGCGATACAACCATCTGATGAGCTTCGGAGTATCGAGGGCATATCGTTGCAGCGATATTTGGGAGAAGTGCCTCCAAATAGTGTGCAGCTCCGGCTCATCGTCACTAATGATTTGTCCACTGATTTAATTGAATGTCTTGGTACGTCGCTTTCGATGAGTCCCGAAGTTTACGAAGAGCATCTTGTTAATTCTGGCTGGCAAAATGGAATCGATAACGACCAAGAGCCCGATACTTGGATTACACGGGACATGAAAAAGACTCACACGTCAATAAAATGGTACAGACCAGTGAAAAGAGTGATACAGCGGCCATATTCAACATCTGACCGTCTCAAATTTTTGGACTCTGGGACCCATGGCTTCTCTTGGTCTGAAATAGTCCTTGACAGGCTTGGCAAACCTCATGGCGTTCAGCATGTATCAACACCAGCAACAAATATATTCAGGCGAGGCTGGGACATGAAAACAGATACGGAGGTGACTGTCTCGACGGGAGGCTTTGCAGCTTGGGAGGAGAGGGCAACATTGTGGAACAAGCAGTGTGAAGACTACCGTATCAGTTAGGCTCTCTCGATTCTTAAATCTTCAAGGACAAATAGCTGACAAGCGATGACATAGCCGTGCTTTTGCTCGACCCTTTGCCAATAGTCCGGGATGAAATGAAGGGTGCAGCCGAGGCATTGCGAAAATTAGGTGTAGATTATACCGAGCCGGAGCCGACAGGCAGACGCGGAGCAATAAGTAAGGGTTTAAACGATATAGAGTCATCAGCAACAAATCAACCCTCTAGGGGCCTTGTCAAATCTAGCACTTTTGTCAGATATCGGCCGAAAACGGATCAAAGCTTTTCCTTCAGATCACTTGCAGATTGGATGTTCGGAAAGTCCCCACGTCATCAACATCCTCTCGCAAATGATGGACTATCCACGGAAGAGCCAGAAGCAACTCAGCATGCCGAAGACCCTGAAAGTGGCGAGCCAGGTAGAGACCACCAGCAAAAGGTTACAGGTATCAGTCGCACTAGGGCTCGTGGCAGAGTCCCCATACTTCTCAGCCGTCTTTTTGGAAGGTCTAGAAGGAAGCCGAATAAATCGGATGGAGCCGATGAAGTGGAGGTTCCTAAGGAAGAAGTGGGAACGGAGATGAAAGCCCTCCGACCTATGAATCGCTGCATGTTCGAAGGATTGTATCCAAGAGGACCTGCAGTTGATTACGAGTTCTTGATGGATCCCAAGAATGTCGAACTTCTAGCTAAGCATTTGGATCGTACAAAGCCTACTGCAGCAAACCTTGGCGAATGGTTGACTCACAGTGATCGCCGACAACCTCTTATCATTGAACCCACAACACATCTGGAGTATCTCTTCGCTATCATTCGCAATGATACGGTGAACACATTGCGGCAAATGGAACTAGCACTTCAAGAAATTGGACAACATATACTCGACGACACACTGATACAACAAAGGCTCGTCCACTGGCGACTTCTCTTGGAGCGTTTCGGAACAGAGTTACAGCAATTGGAAGACTCACTTCGTCGATTTGCGGGATTCATTGAAGCCTCTGGGTTGTCTCACCAAAATCGTGAAGAAACCCAAGACAGGCGTACCTCTCCGGTAGGGAAGCTACTAGGAGACTGCGTTTCCCAAATAAATTCCCTCCGCCAACACACGACTCAATCTCATAAATCCCTCATGGCCAACATGTCCATTGTCGAAAGCAAACGCGGCATCGCAGAAGCCGAAAGCGTAACGAAGCTCACCGAACTCGCCTTCTTCTTTATCCCAATCACGTTCTCCGCCAGCATCTTCAGTATGCAAGTCAAAGAGCTAGACTCATCTCGAATATCCATTGCAGCATTCTTTGTCCTCGCAATAATTGTTACCACTGGATCATATGCGCTCCGACTGCTGATCCGCAGCGAAAACTTCATTGAGCTCAGGAGAGAAACCTTGAAAAGTATCAGGCAGGATGCCGGTTTAGCGTCCAGCTCCTCTATTCCTACCACGACCTTCGTAGCATGGCTGTGGCGGCGCGCGGGCCTCTTCACCATCATAGTGACAATCATGATGGCATTTCTAATCATCCCGATAGCTGTCTTATGGACAAGAGACATCAATCACGGCTTCAAAACTCTCTTAACGATACTTCTACTCGTCTTCATTCTGGCTGCTTCATACGTTACAGGCACTGCTATGCTCTATATAGATGCACGCGGCGTACATATACGGCGCGACATTTTCAAACCGGGGGTCAAAGTCCAAAAGAGAGCGCATCTATCTCGCTTGAGCTTCTCGGGATCTCTGACTGTCCTGGTCAATTGGCTTTTGAGCCGCTGGGTGTTGATAGGTCTCGGCGTAACAGGAGTGTTTGCAGGGCCAGTGGCTGCGCTGTGGACTAGTCAGGTCACCATGGGGATCAAAGTAGGTATCACGATCTTGATGACGATTCTTTACGTTCTTGCCATTGTATTCGTCTTGCTTTACGTAATACAGGGACTATAGTCTGTGAGTAAGCCGGGAAGAATGCTGGCCATTCGACTAACAATAGTCTACGATATCTTTTCGTGTGCGTCTGTGGTGGGAATATAACCCTTGAAAGAAGCCACTGGGTGGCTATCAGCTACCTACACGACTTGACACAGTCTTTCCTCTAGTTCTCCGAAGAGCAGATACACAGAGTTAAGTACCTAGACCTTAGGTATTTGTTATTCGTACTTCGAGAAGACAACCAGTGAATAGTCACATCGGGAATTTCACTACTTTTCCATTGAAGAGTCTGATAGAACAAGTTATACCGCATAGCTGCACTGGAAAGACGCAAGTAACTGAGAAGATGCGGAGGCAAGAGTTTTAAGGCAGGGAGTATCAAAGTAGCGGCTAAGGATATCATCACTGCCAAGTCGGCCCCAAATTGCCAGTATTTGTATTTGATCACAACAGTGAGACTATTGTTTAGCGAGTCTCATAATCTAGCCGGTTCCTCAGATACATTTCCATATACGATATGAAAGGGAAATATATATGTAGCGAGTACTATGTATATCCGTCTCACCAGCAGATAGCTCTTTATTCAAATTAGCCTTGTTGCGAACTATATTATTGCTTGCTTACCCACCTAGGCCTACATTGCATTATATAGTCCATCTATTCTACAAAGCCTCGGTAGGCGTGCAAGTGAGCCTACTCAGACCTGCGAACCCTAGCCTGGTGCCGCCGCTATCACCTACCTACATGTATATCTTCACCAATATATACGTATTCTATATACCTTCAATCGAAGGATAACACCAAAAGCACCATTCTGCCGCCTCCCATCGGCCACACGTATTTCATCCACCTACTCGGACACTCGCCATCCTAGCAAAGTGTCCACAAACCACATTGAACCCTCACACGATATTAGCCCGGGAGCATGAGTAAATCACACGTCGGTCAGAATACAAGACACCGCAACAATCCACCCACACCTAGACCCCAGAATCCCGCAGATCCAGCTCCACGACATATAAACCTAGGCTTGAGATCGCTGAGCCGCTTACATACGGCTTTTCTGAACCACTACCTGACTTTCTTACGCGATATTGTTTATGCCCTTACCAGTATCCATAGCAGCAAGCCAAGATACGTATACAGCCTTTCAGGCGCCCGTTGGCTTCGTTGCTTGAAATGCGACCAAACACCCACTACTTCTAGGAGCCTTAGAGTATATATTTGTACGTAGACGGTCGGGAGGCTGTAGAGTGCTTCCGACTCAGCCTACAAGCGAGGAGTAATATGGTTGACAGAAATGCGAGGCGTTAAAGGAGTACATCAAATGGTCGTGAGGATAATACCAGGTGCAGATGCTCGATTTGGCTTCGACAAGGTGAACCGTGGTGGGATTTACACATGGGAAGGCTGATCATCCAATGGATGATAGGATCTAGGAGGTGAATTCTCAAGGTATGATAAACTTATGCTTTGTAAAGGACCAAAATAGTAACAGCGGCCAAGCATACTCTCTCGCGCTACATTCGCCATCAACGCTCAGAGCCAAGACGCCAGAAGTCTGAAATATATTTGGCAACCTCCTCACATCTCTGCACCGGAAACCCATGGCCGCCAGCCACGACCCTGAACTCGACATGATCGCCATCCCCCAGGATCTCCAACAAATCAGCCGTGAACTCGTCCGCCGGAACTATGCTATCCGCGTCACCGAGTATAACAAGCATCTTGCTGCCGAAAAGCTTGCTAGCACGGCTCGATGGCGGAGTGCGAGCACCATCACCTCTAATGATGCTGCAAACTCGCCTCCAATCCGAATTCTGGTTTTGTATCGGGCCGTATTGAAGTGTGCTGATGAAGCTGTAGACGAAGCCTTTGTGGTTATCAAATTGCCATTGCACGATGCCAGCTATGTCCAAGACCTCCACCCCCATCTTCTTCGCTTCCTCTGTTCTCTCGAAAGCGACGTGGCTCTTCCCATGACCATCACCACCTTCGATGCGTCTAGGTGGACCCTTGGTCCCAAGAGCCCTGCCTACAAGTTTCCTCGCGTAAAAGTCAGGCAGCAGAGCAGGATACCAAGCGAAGACGGTCTCGTAGTCGTCCGGCAAGCGACGGATGAGCCCTCCCGGCGCAAGTAGAACCATCGAGTTGACGAGGTAAGGAAAGTCCGCCGCGAACTTCGTGGCGATTCCCCCGCCGAGCGAGAAAGCGACCATGGAAAAGCCTCCCGATGCTACCCCGGTCCAAGATAGTGAGGATGAGGCGGCTGCGAACAGAATTTGAGTTTCAAAAAGTGCACCATCATGGGGGACGTTGAGTGGGGTGTCCGAATACCCTCTGCCCCAGAGATCTTTGATGCCAAATGTAGTCAGCAATATGTACATGGCAGATCACAAAGATGATAACTCGCTGCCGCAGCCCCTCGAAAACATTGCTAATCCTGATTGACATACCAAACATCATGACTCTACAGCCTTTTCCCGCCAGATCATGTGCAATAGGGCCAAGTATTGGCGCCGGTGTCGCATCTCCATGTACAAAAACGACTTTACCGCCCGTCTCCGGACCCCACTCGTATACCCTCATCACGCCGTATGGGGTAGCCACATCACGAGCGCCAGGAAGGAGATCTGGAGGGTATGGCAGACTGGCGGCTTGTTCCGGAGAGAGATGGGGAAGCAGCGTATCGCGCGGCGAGGGTATTGTTGGCCGTCTGGGTCGCCGCCGAGTCAGCCACAGAGTAGCCAAGACGACCGCAGCAAGCGCCGCCCAGATAGGTGGACTCATGATAGCGGACCGATTTACGAATTTGATATCGAGGTCAAAATCCTACATCTTGTCAGGACTTCCGTGTAACCCCAACCCATGCACTCGGCTGAATAAGCGATGGCATTATTATTGCCCAGGGACCCATGCTCGAAGGATTTCCGACACGATCCGCCTAGAAAGCCTCAACCCAGGCCGAATCTCGAGAATCCTCATCTAACCCCCTCACCACCATAGACACCCTACCGCTCACTTCATACAGTACGCTTCGGAAAGAAGGATTTAATATCCCTTCAACACTACGTTATGTAGGGACATCTCCCAATTACAAAATAGGTCATAAGTTAAACTAACGCTGGGCAACTTTCACGCCAGTCTCTTCTACTCGAAGAGGATAACTACCGTACCGCTCAACTGTCCTCGTGTCAGCAAGCCGGACTCGCGCGCCCATACGCGGCCCACATCGCCAGTGTATGCTCACGACCATCCCTTCCCATCGGCGAGAAATCGAAACAGCAAAAAACAATCCCCGCTCCACCATCAGTGTAACCCAGCGCCAGTATCAATCCACCCTCAACATTCTCCGATCCAGCAACAGCCTACTCCGCAACACGAGCACGGAACCACACTCACCCTCTCCCCACGATCCCCTCAAAACCCACCCCCCAACCTCCGCCTCCAATCACCTAGAACTCAACCCGTCAAAACACAACACCATCACACTCCATCTCACATGACCATCATCCCTCCACCACAGCTACTCCACCCTCCGCCCGTCATCCCCCTCTATTAAATTCGCCACACCACCTCCACCGCCCAACAAACGGCCAACTAGCCACATTGACTCGTGATTAGGATTTCGCAAACACCGTACGTCGGACCATCACCCTTACAGAATAGGCAAGTCATTCTAGAGACGCAATCCCCAATAAATCTCTCGGACGACGTCGATCTATTAGCGCTATCGAAAACGAGTCCGGGTTTCACTCAGGCAAAATTCCGTAAGAAGTTGCCAAAAGGCCCGCTCCATAGCTTTATCGACCCATTTCGAGTCGTAGCGTGACTCGCTCGTCACCATGCAGCACTTGGCCACCGCTTCCGAGAGAGCGAAGCTCAGCAATGCAAGCGAAGTACGAGGCACAGGAACCCGGTCGCCATTCAAACCGTCGTCACATTATTTAGCAGCCTATCCTCCACAGAATATTTCTATATTCCATCGCACCTAGGCATACCTTTATGCTCGCGCTCTCTAGACTACTACTTGTATTTCCAGTTGAAGCTGCTCCTTGCCTCAAAGCCTCGCAATTCCCCCCCGTTTAATTTATTCCAGAGACCGGCAAAGGCTACATCCACAACTGTAGACAATGTGTAGATACTCGATAGAGACACTGAGAGTTGTTTCGTAGGATAATCCCATGATGCCTAAGCAATTTTTTTATCCGTCTCAGCGACCCTGCTCCTCCTCCTCTCGCCCTCCAATCCGCTCCAACCAAACGCACCCCCCGCTCTCCCTTCCCCATCCCCCCTTCCCCATCCCCCCTCATCCATCCATCCATCCCTCCCTCCCCTCTCCCTCCCTCCCTCCCACCCTCTCATCCTCACAACCCCACAACTCCACAACCCCCCCATCCTTATCACCAACACTTCCAACACACCCACCAACATCTTCGCTCATCCCAGTCACCCATCAGCCTAGCTATATCCGTCCG
>JAEUBB010000077.1:608-104715 GCA_018257885.1 Parmelia sp. 050094
TCATGCGCGCGATGGAGGAGGAGAGTATAATTACGGGGTATTTGGACTCGTCGAGGAAGACGGACTCGGCGGGCGAGGACTATCGGGATGGGAGTGTGGATGATTGGAGGGTAGTAGAGGAGGAGGAGGAGAGGCAGGTGAAGGTAGAGGAGAACATCATGGAGCTGTTGGCGGGGATGGGGGGCGAGGAGAGGGTGCGGGAGAAGCAGAAGCGGGCGAGCGAGTGGGCGAGGAGTTATAGGGGGTTGGTGGGGAGGGGACCGGGGTCCAAGACTACGTTGCAGTTTGAGCGGTATCCGGAGGTGGGGACGTGTTGAGGGTGGCGGATGGGTGGTGTTGAGAATTTGTTTTGGATTTCAATGATGTTTTCTTGGGCGCTGAAGACTGGCGGCTGAGATACTAGCGGAGTTCATCGATCCATTCGAGCTTTGGAAGGTGAGAGACGGCTTGTACGAATTTACACGTCGAGATTTCTTTGCGATCTAGATCTCATTTTATGAAGATTAAACGGTGGATTTTGGTGAGTGAAAGACCAGAGGAGTGCCATTGGAACGAGATGGTCGGACGAGGAAAGGGACGATAATGGCGAGTGACATCTAGTGGCATGGCTTGAATCCCATAGCAAAGAAAAGCATAGCTGTAGAGACAGAAATTATTCAGACTTGATTGTACCCTCTTGCTCAGCCTGATTGAGTTTTTCTGTAATTTGAAAGCTGCCATCGATGCGTCTCATCGGGAATAGTATGGCATGACTTTGCGACGAGAAAATATCAATCAGAGACGAATGAAGAAGATCGACCCGTGCCGACAACAAGTAATAAAACTAGGGGAGAAAGCTGACGGAATCTAGAATCCTAATTGACACGAAAAAGGTATGATCACTGAATATAAGGCATCCGCCAAGTTGAGACACGGCCGTCTGAAAATGGAGTCGATAGTGCCTCTGTTTCAGCCTTCGAGACTCTTCCGGAAGCAATAGTGTACTAACGTCTAAGGCCACCCGTTGCTTTCAGCCTTTCGTTAATTGTGATCCTACTGATGCTACTGTGATCGGAAGATTCCCTGTCGGTGAGAGCAATCGTGATGGCGGTACAAAAGGATTTCATTGAAAGGATCTTCGCAGCAGCCCTATCAGTAGAGTTCGAGGGTCCAGTACATACTCCGTACACCAGTAGGAAAAGCTCTTAAGTATCCGTGCGTACATAGACTTGTGTGATGGATGCCCCACGAAGGATGCACGTCATGGGGAAGATTGAACGTGAATGGGTGAAGCGAAGGACTTGTCGCATTTGGCGTTGATGCAATCACTCGACGATATTCGAGATGACAGGCTGTTGTAATGAAGACAGAGGCAGATGAACAAGAGGATTGGAGTATGCACGAGGGAAAGAGGGAAGACGAATCGAGTAAACCAAGGCGCAAGTTGCCCGTTCCAGAATATGCACCAATGTGTGACAGGCTGACAGGGAGTCTGTGTGGGGTGGAAAGAGAGGAAACTGAAAGAGAGGAAAGGAATGTCACCAATGTAGTCTGCATGTGCGGTAATGCAATGACCGAGTTCTCGATGTGGCCATGCCATATACTAGCCCTGAGTAGACACCCATCACACCGAGAATCAACAGCCGAAGCAATAAAGCAATAAGCCGCCGGGGCTTGGCAAATACCCTTAAGAGCGATTGGTCCACAGTTACCGGTAAGCCCGCGCCCGCTGTTTTGCACTGCCCCCCCGAGAATGCTCCCCCTAAATTTAGCCCTTTGCTCTGCCCCAGTCCTCAATTCTTCTATCAATTCTTTCTTTTTTGCTTCTTGTGCATCTTCGCTCCCCAACAACATTTCTTCTCTACCATCGACATCGTCGAAGCTGCCACGACGGTAACAATCGTCGTTGTCGCCAAAGAAAAGGGTCGGGAATCGCGATAGAAACAAGGACAAAGTCAACATAAGCGCCCCCTCAGGCAACTGCGGTGTCCGAAACAAATCACATCCAGACTCGTCACCATTGACCTTTGCCATCCTTCCATTTCATCCATCAGAACCACAAGGTCAACTTATAGCATTGCGTGTCTTGCATATCATCACGCCACACCATGACTACATTCAAAGCAGAGCCTACCACGGAGATGTCTCCAGTCGGCGGTTGCTTTGATCCTGACAGCTTCATCAATTATGACCAGGCTGTCCTCCCAACTCCATCCATCTCACCACTATCCGCTCACTCCAAGTCTATCGGCACACCCACCTCAGCAACAAACAGTCAGAACTCGCAATATCCAATCCAATCCACTCAACAGTTTGCTGGTCCAAGCCACCAGTATGAGCAATACAAGCAGCAAGCTGGTCTCCCGGTCGGTGCATTGGCCAACACCTTTGCTCTCAATCAAGTCGACCAGTTCAGTTATGGCCGGGGTCAGCAGTTCTATGGCACCATGCCACAATCGGACGGCTACCTTGGAATGGGCATGAACAATGGCGATGACTATTTGGATTTTGGATCGGTCCCTGGCTTGGGCTCTTCAATCGATATGGACCTCGACTTCAACAACTCTCCGACAAATGACTTGCCTCTCCTGAACTCCAGCTTCGTCGACCCAGCTGCCATTGGTGGACAAGAAAGCACGCCGCATTCCGTCCCCGCCCAGGCTCATCAAGGTCGCGTCTGGCCGGGTATGCATCAACAACAGGCAGCCTTGGCAAAGGCTCAGGCAGAGATACAGCAGCAACAACAACAGCAACGAGCACTGGCAACACAGAAACCTCTGCCCTCTACTCACTCCCGCCAAACTAGCCGCAGCGGAGGCAGCTCAAAGCCTCCTCATGATCCTATTGTCGAAGAAAGCATCTCTCGTCTGCTAAATCAGATGAGGCACAGCAGCTTTGCTTCATCAAACGAAGATGATGCGACGACACCAACGGGCAATGCTATCCTTTCAAGCAGTGCTCGTATGAGGAAAGACGAAGAGGACATGGACGAAGATGAGAGGTTACTAGCTAGTGAGGAAGGGAAGAAGCTGAGCAGCAAGGAGAGACGCCAGCTAAGGAACAAGGTCTCCGCGAGAGCTTTCCGATCAAGGCGAAAGGGTACGACTACTGGCAAATTAAACGATATCTACTTTTGCTAACGTTGGAGTAGAATACATCGGGCAATTAGAGGGAGAGATCGCCGCCAAGGCAACCGAAGCCGACGAATTGCGAGTGAAGAATGAGGAGTTGGTAGCAGAAAACACCCGCCTGACCGACTTGACCCGCATGCTTCTGTCGTCGCCGGCTTTCTCCACTTTCTTGAACGACCTCAGTGGCACTGGGGCCCCTGCTTCGATGCCGGAGATCTCACGTCTTCAAGCGCAAACTCCGACTTCACGATCTCAATCTGCCGCTCCTCGCAAAGACGTCAACCCCAGCCAATCCACTGCAAACACCCATGTCGGTATGACAATGATCCCCGAGGAAAATGCTTTCCAGTTTAATGCCGCCGAGTCCGCAAACAATGGCTGGACCGACAGCAACATGGACTTCCGCGGCCTCTACGATGCTCAAGTCTACGCCGTCACCGAAGTGCCTCAAGGCCCAGCTGTCGACTCGATGAGCTTCGCAATGCTCCACGGCAAAGCCTCCAACTTCGTCGGCTCTTACTCTAGTTACGGCTCCAAGGATGAGCCTACGGAGATTGAGCCTATGCCAGTTTCGGCTGAGAAGGTTGTAACGCCAGAGATTGACGAACGCCGTTCGCAAGATGTCGACATTGACGTCTCTGACCCGGCCTTTGCTCTCTTCATCGATCAACCATGTACCTCTTCGAAGCCAGCCGCGGTGGAACCTGAAGATTGCATCTTTGGCGAGATTGAGCTTGAAAAGGCCTTTGGTCGACTTGAGCTTGTCATTGCAGAAGATCCGACCGAGTCTCAAGAAGTCAGCTCAGCGACTATTGAAAGATTTGAGCGTTTGTGCTCGAGGCTTGATGCGGCTTCGTCTAGGGTGGCTGCCATCACTTCGCATTTGTGATTCCTTTCTCATCGGTGTCTTGGCTTGTGGGGGTTTTGGGATGGAAATAATCACGAACGTTACGGCCTCATTCTTGCTAGATGACGCATCATCTCTTCTTTCTGATTCTGATGGTGGTGACCGATGGGAGACTCAGCTCTGCCATCTTTCGACGGCCTCTTTTGGTTGTACTTTATATAGACCCCAATTAAGAAATCATAAATTTCAAGCTTCAAACTCCTTCGCTCAATCTTCGAATTTCCGAGTGCGTATTATCGGCGATGATTTTTCTGTCTCGAATTTTGATGTGTTCTCGACCTTTGTCAGCAAAAATGACGCTTCCTCGGACGCCTCCGGCCTGACCAAAAAAGCAACAAACTTTTTGATACTCAACAGCTCTCTTTTTTTTTGGATTTTCAATGCTTTGGAGGGTAGGCATGCTCACTTTTGGATCACTTCCTTGCTCCGCAGCCAGCCATGGATCTCCTACTTCCTCGTGTCATGCGCCGGCTGAAGGCCGCCAAATCACCCCGCCTTCTACCCCGAGGACCGCCCAAACAGCATCGAGGCATCGTCTCAGCACCAGCAACAGCAACGACCACCCAGGAGCCTCTCCCATTCGATAACATACCCCCATATCCCCTCCCCACACCCCCACAAACACAAACCCATCCCTCACCCACCTCTCCCCGCCAACCCCCCTCCACCTACCTAACCGACACCTTTTCCCGCCACCACACCTACCTCCGCCTTTCCCTCACCGAACGCTGCAACCTCCGCTGCACCTACTGCATGCCCGCCTCGGGCGTCCCTCTCTCCCCGCCCTCCCACCTCCTCACCACCCCCGAGCTGACCTACCTCTCCGCCCTCTTCGTCTCCCAAGGCGTCACAAAGATCCGCCTCACAGGCGGCGAACCCACCATCCGCAAGGATATCATCCCGCTCATGTACGACATTGGAAAGCTGCGCAGCAAAGGCCTGAAGGAACTCTGCATCACGACCAACGGCATCGCCTTGCACAGAAAACTCCCCGCCATGGCCTCCGCGGGCCTCACGGGCGTGAACCTCTCCCTCGACACCCTCGATCCCTATCAATTCACCCTCCTGACGCGACGGTCGGGACACGCCGCCGTGCTGCGGTCTCTGGACGCGATACTCGAAATGAACCGGCTGGGCGCCGGCATCAAGCTAAAGATAAATTGCGTGGTCATGCGCGGCATCAACGAGCGCGAAATCATCCCCTTTGTCGAACTGGGTCGGGAAAAGGACGTCGAGGTGCGCTTTATCGAGTACATGCCCTTTGACGGCAACAAGTGGGCCAAGGGGAAGATGGTCAGCTATGCAGAAATGTTGGACACGATCCGGGAGAAATATCCCGCCTTGGAAAAGGTGCGCGACGACAAGAACGACACGAGCAAGACGTTTCGAGTGCCCGGGTTTGCGGGACGAATCGGGTTCATCACCAGCATGACGCATAATTTCTGCGGGAGCTGCAATCGGCTCAGGATCACCAGTGACGGCAATCTCAAAGTGTGCCTGTTTGGGAACGCGGAGGTTAGTCTGAGGGATCTGCTTCGAAAGGGAAACGAGGGGCGACCGATTGATGAGGAGGCGATGGAGGCCATCAAGAAGGTTGAGAGGGAGGGGGAGGGGCAAGGGCTGGGGTATGGAGAGAGGGAGAGGGAATTGTTGGAATTGATCGGGATGGCGGTAAAGAGGAAGAAGGAGAAGCATGCGGGGATGGGGGAGCTGGAGAATATGAAGAACAGGCCCATGATTCTGATTGGTGGGTAGGCGGATTCTTTGGTTCTGGACGAAGCCATGAGTGTGTATGACGGTCGGGATTTTCTTTGGCATATGGTGACACGACTGATGTATGCGATGACTTCTTGCTCCCGCTTTCTCTCTACTCTCCGCATCCTGGCGATATGGTGAAGATTGAATCCTGTATACTGACCGTACTGAGTTCAGATGATCCCCATGCGAGCACCCAGCCTACACCATCGCCCATTCATTCACTGCCAGCGCATCTCCCAATTCCCAAAATAAGGCCGCGCTTCACGCTTTTCAAATCAGCCACTCCGCACCTCAGCATCCCCTTCCACCTCCTACCCACCCCTCGCCATCGCACTACAACCACGACCCGCGCCATCTCAACCACACCCCCCAAAACACCACCTCCCTTACCAGCTCAAACTTCCACCGCAGAAACCAGCTCATCTCCAACGCCCCCCGCAAACCCCGCCCCACCAACCCTCCCTCACCTAACACCCTCCTCGGAAATCCACCTCATATCCACCAGCGCCAAACTCATCACCCATCGGCTCGCCCTCGCCATCGGCTACGTCCGCTTCTCCAACCCTACACCCCTCGGCTTGATCCGCCAAAATGCCCTCAGTAAAGGAGACGTACTGGCCGTCGCCCGCGTGGCTGCGATCCAGGCGGTCAAGAAGACAAGTGATGTCATACCGCTGGCACACGCCGGGGTGCCTGTCGAAGGGTGCGTTGTGCGGGTTGAGCCGGTGGATGGTTCGCCTGATGATGATTTTAAAGATGAATGGTCGTATCTATCGAGATCGAGGGAAGAGAGGATTGAGGAGGCAATTTCGCTTTCTAGGCCGGTTGGGAAGCATGGTGGCGTGCGCATCTCGGTGCAGGTGGAGACGACGGCGAAGACGGGGGTGGAGATGGAGGCGCTGACGGGGGTTGTGGGGGGTGCGTTGACGGTGGTGGATATGTGTAAGGGGGTTGATAAGGGGTGTATGGTTGGTGGCGTTCGGGTTGCTTTGAAGACGGGGGGGAGGAGCGGTGGGTCGGGGGCTTGGGGGCAGAGGGTGGGTGAGAAGGAGAGGTTTCTCGCTCTCGCGAGTTGGATGTCCGACGAGATTTTGACAGGGACGGAGAGTGAGTACTCCAAGGGGCGATTCCGATCCATGGACGAGACTCCAGAGCAGACGGCCAAGATGCCTAGGAAAGTCAAAGTTGATAAGCAAGCGGACGATAAAAAGGGGGAAACGGCAAAGGCGTACAAGAGGTGGACGCCTGGTCGAGGAGTCGAATAGCTGTCTAGGACACGGTGCACCCTCAACAAAGCTTTCGCCATAACACTCGCGCTTTGTCGGCGAGATGGCCTCGATCGGCAATGTCACCATCTGGGCTTTCGGTCACCCGAACAGTCTTACGGTTCTGCGAGGGAGCTGAGACTTGAAGACTGGAATTGCCGCACGATGATATCTAAGCAAGATATCAGCTTCCACAGCTCGAGCATCTGAAAGAGCGCGCCACGGTTCCGAATCGCGTCCCTTGCGTATATCGCACGCAAAAGCTGGATTGGGACATGAGAGAGGCATTTGAGATTTCGTGGATTCCACTGCGCGACAGGATAGTTGCTGAGATTTGTGAATGTTTAGTTCAGACTCGGCCCATGCAAGACTCATGTCGAAGCAATGGCAGACCAAAGAGCAAAATTCATCGCTCGAGGGTATTGAATGGATCGCGGCTTCCGTACATGTCTATGCAAGATGGTTTATTTACTTTAAGGTGGCCAAAACCCATTGACTTGCACAAAACTATCTAGTATTTTTCCAATCTGCCGGTACGAGACGCTCTACTGATTCTTCTTCTCGTCCACGTTCGCTACCGACCTATTTCTCAAATCGAGCGACATGGCGGAAGAACGCCAGTATGGCGAAGACAGTGGCAAAGGACCTGCTGCAAAATATGTCCGCGCAGAAGATCCAGCATCCGGCGCACAACTCACTGCCGAGGTGCATCATGGCACAGTGGAGGTAGGACTTCCAATCCCCCTCCCTTCCTCAGAGCTCCCTTCCGTCAACTTTCCTCCACATTTTCGATCCTGCTGACTTTAGTCCCCAAGAGCTACTCTGACTTTCCGCACAACAAGTTCGACAGAGGCCACGGCTTCATCGTCCCGCACGACAAAGTGAGCCGTGGCGCACCGGAAAGATACATCTTCCACAGGCGCTCCATCCAGACCCCCGACCAGGCGGGCGGAATCCAACCACGCACCCGTGTGACATTCTCCATCATATCGACCCACTCGGGGACACACTTGCGGGCCGTAGCTGTCACCACCACGTGTCTTCCGGGGGAATACAAGGATTGGATTTTCATTAATAGCTCCTTCGAGGATTTTGAAGAAGAGTACGGGATTTCCCCCGAGGCGTTGAAAGCAGCAGAGGTGGACGAGAATCGTAATGCTGGTCAAGAAGTTATCTATAGATTTGTTGAAGACAATTCCTGGGTTTGAAGCTGCAAGGCATGATTGCGACGATGTCGGTCGCGGCATCTTACTATTACTAGCTAGCTAGCTATTCCCACACTTCTAAGCGCAATCCATCTTTACAAGAATAACAAATAGCCTCCACCGTCCACCAACCCACAAACACTCCATCATCTCTTACTACCAACACTTCCGGTACCATCAATGTCAGTGAAAGAGCCCGCCGCAACCTCTACAATAATCAAACCCCACTCCAACCTTCACTACTTTTCCAATCCAGAGCAAGATCTAAATCCCCTACTAGAGCAGCCTCCATATATGCACAAAGGCATCTTCTCTGTGGGCCTTTGCGGTCTTATTCGCTATCACGTATCGAAACAATCCCACTCCGTCCAGCCATGCTGAAAGAACAGAGTGGCGATGGCACGACATGGAAGGGAAAGTCGTCCTGGTTGGTTGGTTGGTTGGTAAGTAAGTAAGCTGCGCGGTGGGAACGATGTCATGCGTTGGCTTTTTTTTTCCTTTCTTTTCTTTTTTTCTTATGGGTTGGAGTGGAGTAATGCGTGCGGTGAAAGAGCGAGTGGATCTTTTGGCCATTCTTATCGAACCGTCACGCTCACGCTCACATTCTACCTTGTCTCTTCTGCTACGCAGGTCGGAACGAGCCGGTGTCTTTTGGGCTTTGTGAGCAAGTGTCTCTGTCAGCTGTATAGGTATTTTGTACGTTGATTGCAGATGGCGAAGTGATGCAAATGCACATGTTCCTTTTGAAACGATCGACGAGACCTATCTATCTATTACAGACAAGATGGACAAGCGACGTGATATAATCGTTCCTCGAATCCACACTTCAGCATCGATACCCGAGTGACCTATCGACAAGATGAAAAATTCCCTTCCCATATACAAACAAACAAAGTGCTCCATCAATCCTTAACGAAAACTCCACGCCTCCCTCGTCACGCTTTCGTAATCTGTAGCCACTGTCCATAACCGCTTCGATGGGGAATGCTTCCTTCCCATCGCCCTCGTCCTTTGTGTAAATCACGTCGTCTGCGTTATCCACGTCCGTCTACGTCGTAACAGTCTCCGTATATCATATATACAAAGCACCCATAACCCCCTCCCTTGCGCCTCCGAATCCAATATCGCAAACCAAGACTCACTCCCCAAGCACAGAGACTTCCCCGCAGCATCATGGATCCTCCTCATCAGAACTGAACTGATGATCGTAGAGGTTAGCTGCGGCTAGGATCGCCTGAGCCGTAAGTTCCTGTTCTGCGATGTTCAACGTTAGCACGCCTTCTTCAACAAGGATGATGATGGAAGGATTTTATTTCAGAGAAGAGGTTGAAACGATCGAGTGCGCAACAGGGGAAGGTGTTCGCTTCCGGAATATAAACTTACCAGTGAGCTTCTTGTCCGCGACCTCGTTCAGCGGCACGACCTCCTGATCAGCCTCAGCATCACCAGGACGCTCCCGCTGGACGCGCTTCGAGGATTCAGGAGTCTCAGGCTCTGATCCCCTCGAGGATCCCGATGCTTCCACCGCTGTGCCCGCTTTGGCGCCCTTTCGCAGGTTTCTCTTCCCAGCTTTGGCCAGCAGCACTCTTCTCGTGGCGGAAACCTTCGCGGGTCCCGAGCCGAGCACACGCTGATCGCGGGGTTCCTCCTCCACTTCGGCAGCCGGCTCTTCGCAACCACGCTTGCGATCTTGCCTCTCGGGCGCGCTCGCGTTAGTGTTTGTGGCTGCTGGTGAGGCCGGAGCTGTTGACGCGGCTGAAGAAGGGAGGGTGGACGCTGGCGTCGTTGTCGGCGGAGTGGTGTCCGATGTATTTCCATCGGATGTCGTCGTCGCCGGTGTTCCGGACGATGGAGTCGGACCTGCGACTTGATCCCTGGTCTCCGCTCGCTTTCCCCGACGCGCTTCCCTAAGGTCTGCGGCGCTGTTCGTGGAAACGAGGTCCTGCGCAACGGCTTGCGGCGTGCCGTTGGCTGCCGGTCTAGTCGCCGGCGTCGAGACTGGTGCAGCATGCTGCTGACTCGACACCTGTGCTGGAGCTCCTGCGGCGCCCGAGACAATCTTCCTGCTGCTAACCTCGTTTTCGGACGATTGTCGAAAACCGAGGCCCGCGATCCCACGCTCATATCTGCCGCGAAGTGTCTCGAAGGGGACCTTTACGCGGTCGTACTGCGGCTTCTTTCCCTTCGAGGCCGAGCTGCCAGCTTGAGGTCCGTCTTCCTCAAGCTGCATCGAGTCCGCTGGGCTGTCTTCGTTCAGCTGCATCGAATCCGCTGGGCCGTCTTCGTCCAGCTGCATCGGATCTTCGTGACCGGAGCTGCTGTCACCGTCCGAGTCTGGCGTTTCGTCCATCTCGCCATCGACATCGGAGCCAATCATGGTCGCTTCGATGGTCTCGAATTCGAGACCGACCATCTTCTCTCCAGTCTCGGCAGCGCTGTCAGCCCGAGCCTCTTTCTTCTCCGAGCGTCGAGGCTTGCCAGCCACCCTCTTCGTGACGCCCCGACGCTCGGCAGGAACTCCGTCGACCTGGGATCGCTTCGAACGTTGGAAGCGGAGTTTAGCGACACGGTCCCCCGCTACCCTTTGGACGGTCGACTTTGGCGGAACAGCTGGGCATCCTTGGCCAGCTATGCTGAGGCGACTCAGCCAACCTCCCACCTCGCTCACGACTTCAGGCTTCACAAGGCGCCTGAGTACAAGGCCAGCTCCAACCCGAGGAGGCTCTCGAGGAGATTCGTCATCCTCTTCCTCCTCAACCCCCCAGCTATCGGTGAGCGACCTGATGGTCCTGGACTCCAGCTCGAAAGCTCCGCCGCTCTTTCGCTCGATCTGAACGGCTTCGTTGTTCGTCGCTTCCACAGGAGTCTGACTGCTGGTAGGACCATTGATGATCTCTGGTTCGATTTGGAGGGAATCATCATCCTCCAACGATACGCAACCATCAACGGTCTCGTCACTCCTCTCAGGTCCGGCTTGTAGGGGCAAGACAGGGAAGGGTATTCCGTGGGAGGACGCTGTCGGGTAGGATAGGGGGTCCCATGTATTTGAACATCGGACCAGACGCGTTGAGACTGGACTGGGGGATGACATCCCAGTCAGATATCTTGGGCCGAGAACCATCCTATCCTGCTTAGGGGCCTCGCTATGGCCCGAGGGCTCCACCTGAGGAGCTGACCGCGGACGGATGCCTTCTGAAGCGTCAGTATGAGCGCTGACCTCCTTGGATATATATTTACCGCTTGCTGCGGCGGGTTTGTTGACCCAACTTAGAAAATCAACCGCAAGAGAGCCGATTACGTAGAGAAGAACGATTGTGCCGAGAACGAATTGGTCGACGAGGGCAACAAAAAGGCAGAATATCAAAACACCTAAGGCGATTTGATATTCCTGTTATGGTGGATCAGCTTTGGTGTTATGATGCAAGACCTGTTGCACCTACAGCCCTCGGATGCTGAGCCGGTAATGGTGCCTCGTGCACTTCGGTATGTTGGTTCATGTTTGGCGTATCCGTAAAGATGTTCAAGAATTTGACAGTTCTGTTAGAAGTTCTGTCAGTCTTTATTAGGGATTATATATTTTTAAAGCTCTATCAAGGCTGAATGTATGTGAAAAGGTTGGTAGTCAAGTGACACATAGTCTGTAGTTGAAGTAGTGAAACATGGAAGAAGACAGAAAAGAATGGAGTTATGATGCCAGTGAAACTTTGGTAATTCGGTGTTGTGGACCATGAGTCATTGTCTTGGAGTGAAGTACAAAGCTTTTGAGGTGTTGAAAGGAAAATGTGTCGAGAATAATGTCTCGACGGCTTTGATGTAGCAGAGCATCACAAAGGGACATTCTGCGCACCTTGAAATCCTTGAAAAGCCGCAATGTCGTTTGTAGGCACTTTGTCGAGGTCGACAAATGTAGAAGTAGGATGATAGCTGGATGCGATTTCAAGATCAACAGATGTGCTGAGTCGAGCTATACAATGATGGATCGATACTGCACAAGAGTAGTCAACGTTGCAGAAGACTGATCAATGCTAAAGAAGGAAGAGTGTGAGCTTGAGTGAGAAAGAAACAAAGATGCAGTCTGTAGGGGAATAAATAGTAGGAACTGCCACGCTAGCTCGAGCTAATGGATGCTGTGTTGACATTGATAGATTCACTGTGGTATAGTAAGCCAATCAAAGCTAGAGTCCAACTTCCCATATTCATTCTGGTCTGCCTTATCAGCATTCACTGTGCATTTCCCCTCACAGTCTTGTCCAATAGATGCTCACTCTGCCCCTTTCCCAGATATGAGTACTCTTCATTCACTTTACTTCCCCGCAACATCATCTGTGCTGACACCATTCTTTCCAGATAAAGATGTCGAGTCTGACAACACATTCTGGTCTGCCTTATCAGCATTCATTATGCATTTCCCCTCACATGTCTTGTCCAATAGATGCTCACTCTAGCCCTTTCCCAGATAGGAGTACTCTTCATTCACTTTAGTTCCCCGCACATCATCCGTGCTGACACCACTCTTTCCAGATAAAGATGTCGAGTCTGACAACACCTCATGCGAAAACATGCAGCTTTGCGAGATTGCGAGAAATCAAATATCTCGGAAATTCACATGCTCATTTGATTGAGTCCTTTGGTGCTCAACAACAAAAGCCTCGTCCTCGGTTCACCGATTGGACCCTCCAGTCCTAATGCTCTTCTGCTTTACATTCACCATCAATATTCGTAGCAATATCAATAGTGACTCGATGAGAAGATGGCATAGCATCAAGGGCAGGTGCATTCGTAGATATCCTCCTATATCATCAGAACTCATATATCAACAAAAGCTTGCAATGGCCTGGTCTTGAGCCCAAAGATGTCGCCCTCTGATGCAAGTTCCCTTGTCAATCTTTGCCACTGTGTTGCATAATGCCTAGCAATAATAGCATTATCAATCCGACGGACCTGACCGGGTCAAAGCCTACAGGAATCAAGGGCGACAAAGACTTTACGACGCCGAACAGCCCTGGGTTGAAAGTCACGCTATTATCAGTAATATCACCAGCACGGTGTCCATAAGTCACGTTCCCAAGAGTATTAGATTGGGTAGGCAGTAACTCGAGTTCCTTCGGCTGATGACTGTAGCATCTTTGATAGGTCTTGGCAATGTAGATGGGACTCGGGCAATGGCAGGTACAGATATAGCACTTGATTCAGCATAGCCAGGGCCCTATCGTGGTCAAATTAGCAATTCGCAGTTCACAATCACTTGGGATGATAGTGTTGCTGGAGCCAAGGCTCTCGGCGGATTGTACTTCAACAGGCACACTCCATCCCACCATGGAGCAACGGCTTAAAGTTCATCAGGCATTACTGGTGAAGGTTGATAGTGTTGTACGAGTTCTGATATGTTCTAAAGATCCTACTCTGTCAATTCTAGAGCCGCTGATCTCAGGGACGTGGTAGCAATTCATGGGCGGAGAGTTGAATACAGGAGTGTAGATGACGTAGCGGGAGAGTTGCACGGATGAAGCTCGGTAGTCTCAGTCATGATGAGGAAAGCAAGAGACCATGGAGAACTCGACGTGATAGCAGAGGTATAGGCTGGGATGAATAGCACTGCCACATACATGTGTTTGCCGCGCTGAATGCTTGCTTCCCGGCTAAGGGTTATGATTACGCGCGAGACTGAGCCTCAAGTTCCAAATAACGATAGGCAGATGTTCAATGGTTATGATTGACATATGCCTTTGGTCTCGTTGGTGTTTCACATCAAACTGTCTCCTCGTCCAATCATTTTATTTAAGGCTACTTGATTGTTTCAGGATGTTTGGAGATGGCTATTTCGTACATAGAGTTCACCGTAAAGACAGTGTGGTCAACCGTACCGTGCCACTCGTGCATGAGCATCGCAACTGGTAATTTCCCTGAAAACCTGCTTCTCAGTTTCTCCTTTCGTATTCAGGGAACCTTTTCTGGTAACATGGAGAGTGGCAAACACGGACAAGTGGCAAGAGAAGAACACGCAAAGAGAATCGCGCAGCCTGGTATTATCAAGACATTTGAAGCTGGCTACACGTAAGTAAGGGTGGGTGCATTGCCACGCGTCCACGACAGCTCTGAAGTAGACTCTGATTGCGAATAGAGATGCGCGAAATTTACAATATATTGCCGTAATAGGTTGATGAATTATCAAGGCTTGTGAGTTGTGATTCTGGAGAGAAGCTCTACTTACTCGCAGCCTCTGTGCAAGACCTGGTGACCAAAGTAGCTAATGTGTTTCAAATACTTGGACTTGGCACGCATGAAGGGTCAGGAGTGCATTCACTCTGTACATCTGACAATCCTCGTGAATCCCACATTTCCGCTTTCCCTTAGCTTCTCAGAGTCTACCGTTGCCCCTGAAACATTGAATGCAGACCTGCCTTGGATCTATCACTTTATCCCTGTACTCCCAATGCACGTACCCAACGAATGGTTGACGCTGCCGCCACCTCCAGATCGACAGACGCGCTGCCATGACACGCTCAGAGGCTGAGCTGTATTTTCCCGAGCATGTCGCTAATTGGTCATCGGTGCAAATCTTCTCTTTAAAGACACATGCATGTCTCACTGCGCGGGTGCGGCAGCCTACAACATAGTGCCCGGTTTAATATAAGTCGGGGATGCTTTCCTTTCTCAACACCTCCCGATTTCTTCCCATTGTTGAGCGTTGCCTAGCCAAAATATCAGACCTCATCTGTCTTCCGACAATCTTCCCCCACTTCAAACCAAGCACGTCACGCTCATATCTCCAAGCCTCCCTACTTCCGTCTTCAACACCATCATCCTTCCCAATCTGACCTTCATGGCAACATTTGCTAGCCTTCCTACCGAGATCTTGGTCGTGATCATGTCGCAAGTCTCCTTCCGCGACCGAGCACATATGGCTCTTGTCAGCAGGGTCTATAGGGACATTGCCGACGACGAGCAGTGCTACAAGATCCAATACATCCGTGATTTCGGGGATCCCGCCTCGCATGACTTCTACACTGGCAGCAAGATTGGGGAGGAGGTCAGCTGGAAAATAGCGTACGAGCGCCGCCATTTTGCAGATATGCCTTTGCTCGTCCTGGACCGCCTCTCCAGTCCTTGCCGAGCATGAACGAGACACGCTTGCTGAATGATCATGGTGGAGATCGGTGCCCACATACAGCAGATTCTTGTACAATAATACACGCCTTGGAGCCCTCTAGAGACTCGAAGATCTGGCGAGCATTCAGGGCCTTGCTCGCTTAATGCTACGATCAAATCTCAACAGGATAGCTTTACCTAATTGCTCTTCTGTCTACTTCCATTAATACCGCAACAGAAACGCCAAGCTTGTAGTTATGAAGGATTCTGCATCCTTGTCCGTGGGACCTTCTCAAGTGGAGATATGCTGCCTCATAGACCTGCCGCTTTCCACACGTCTGAGACACCGAGCCGGGACGCATGTCGAAGGATGAAAACAAGAACCATGCAACCTTGTCATCATCTCCGTTTCCAGAACGCAAAAAGTTACAGTATAGAAAGCTCATACGTCGCAAAATTGTTTCCAGTCTCAGGTGGTACGAAAGGATCAAAACGTTAACGCATCAAGCTTCAAAGTGCTGTCTTGAAAGCCGCCTTGCTCGCCACCGACTTTGTTTCATGACGCAGAGCTCCTTAACACTTCAATAGATATACATAGATCTTCTCCTCTATATCTTATACATAGATCTTCTCCTCTATATCTCGACTTGCGCCGCTTTCACAATACAACTACTCAAAACGTTGCCCTGCTGCCATCATCCACTGCCCTATCTCACCACCACCCTATCTCTTTGTGTAAAAGAATCCATGACAGGAAACACATCCACAAAGGACCCTTACAACGAGTCCATCCACCCGAACATCACCCAGGCCCTTCGCACGACGTCGCTCAACGATATCCTCACCCTTGTACCCACTGAGATCGCCTATGAAATATTCTCTTATCTGGGCTACCGTGACCGAGCTCGCTGCGCTCAAGTCAGCAACAGTTGGCGCGTCATCGCCGACGACAACGAAAGCTACAAGAACCAACTCTCCCGCGATTGCTCCGATCTACCAAACTGCAGCTACGGAAAAGATTGGGCGTCTCAGCAAAAATGGAAGCTCGCCTACATCTACAGCTGCCGTGAAGATTTTCCTCACGAAGAGTACACCAGTATCAATGCCATCCCCTACCGCCCGAGTCACGCAATGATAGAACGGGACTGGACAGAGCGAACAGAATGGTGCGCAACATACATAGCAACTATATTGCATGGGGCCAACAAGCCATGGAAAACATCGTGGGTATCCTTTCTAGCGCGTCAGGCCCGAGATGACGGGGTTAGCTACGAGGTGGAAGAGATCCTCCTACGCAGAGGATTCTTGCTGGGTATGTATTCTCCTCGGCGGAAGGGAAAAGACGAAGCTGGAGATGACGTTGCTACGGAGCTGCTTACCTCGCTGTGGCCAAACGTTGACAATGCCACGAGTTCAGGTTCATCCACTTGCGAATGTGCGAGCTAGCCTTGAACCGGGTTTTTCATTTTACACTCTATCTTGGATCTCGCTCAGAATTGACGTGCTGGTCTTCCCTTAGGAAAGCCCATTATGCCACACTTTTGTATCTATGTATCAACCCCTGCTTGACCCTTCTCTCATCATCGTCCGCCAAAGCAGCTTGGCAAGGCTTTGCCCAAGCCGATTCTCCTTCTTCACAATTAGCTTAGACGTAGTGACAGCCTCCGTCAAGTAGCGCCGTCCAAGCCTAGAGCTAAAGTCACCGATTTCAGGCGAGTGTGCGCGTTTCCGTGCTCAGAGGCATGAGATACCCTGGTATTTGTAGGTGTAGAAAAGGGTGTCTTCCTGATGATGTCTGTGGAGGTCCGTGAGTCTATGGATCTCAGGAATAGATGGAGGTCTGTCTGTCTGTCTGTCTGTATTTCCTACATCGGAGGGGTGTCCCTGTAGCCCTATAGGCTACAGTGGAGCTAAACCCCACTCGATCAGAGATTATGTCCGGTATTAAGTACATTTATATTTATAAGACCAACCCGTTCTATAGAAGAAAAGAAATAAAAGTAATATAATTTATTAGCTAATAAAGTCCCTTAAACGTATTTAAAAACCTCTTATTCCTGTATTAAATATTTTAATTTATTTATAATAGTAATTATTATTACTATTATAACTTAATATTAAAAAATCCTTTATTTATAAGTAGAGTATTATTTAAATATTTTTAAATCTTATATTTAATTCTTTTAAATATTTTATTCTATTTATATAATTCTTTTTTAATTTTATTTATATACTTTATAAGCTTATTATTCTATCTCGTAAATATATCTTTAAAATAAATTTTCTAAAGTTAAAATCTATAATTTATAATTATTAAATTAATAATTTATATCTCTATTATTTTTATATTTATAAAGTATATTATATAATTTTTATATATAACTATTATAGCTAGCTACTATAAGGCTAATACTAAATTATTTCTTATATATATTAAGTTTTTTTTAAAATCGCGATAGAGTTTCTTTAGATTATAATAGTAATTAAAGTCTCTATCTTTATATTATATTAAAAGAATAGAGTATTATCTTATTCTCTTTCTCTTTAAGATTATTTATATAATAGATCTAAAGTAGTATAATATATAATTACTTAAAGCTTAATTAATAAAGTCTATAAGAATATTAATATCGAGCTTTACTAAAATATACTTATTAAATATTAATATATATTAACCTCTTATCGTACTATTTTTAATAAAGATAATTATTATAAAATTTAGATTAATAGATTCTATTTCTTTACTATTTAATTATTCTATTAAAATAATATAATTAACTTTTTCTCTTTTTAATAATATATTTTAAAGGTTCTTTATAGAGTTATAATATTATCTCTTAAAGTTAATTCTATCTAGATCTCGCGCTCTTTTTATATTATATATAATAAGCTTTAAGTATACTATTCTCTAAAACTATATTTATAAGTTTTAAAGAAGTACTTTAACTATCTTTTAAATATAGATAATTATTAATAAGTTTAGATTTAGTACTATTATACTTTATAATCTATAATTTCCGAGTATATATCGTAAGAATAGTCTTTATAGTCTTAATAAGATAATCTTTATTAATAGAAAGTCGTAATAAGAATTTAAAATTATTAATTTACTAATATAATAATTAATAAATATTATAAATACTAAGTATACGTTATAAGAAGAATTTTAATTAGTAAATATTTTAATCTTTAAGTATATATTATAAAGTATCTTAATAGAATTTTTAAAGTTAAGAGTTAGAAGCTTAAGAAGTTTTCTATATCTCTATTTTTTTAACTACTTATATTAAAGACTAGAAGATAGTAAGATTAAAGAGTAATAAAATTAAGTAAGAATAGCTAAATATAAGTAGCTAGATATATAAGATTAGATATAAGTAACTAAATATATAAGACTAAGTATATAAAATTAATATAATTTTCTAATTATATTTTAATTATTTATAGAGTCTTTAGCTAATCTAGTAATCTTAAGAATAATAATCTATTTATAAAGAGCTTTATATATATAGTTTTATTTTTTTAGTAAGTATAGCGTTAAGAAAAAAGCTTATCTATTTAATTAAATACTTTTTAAAATCTTCGCGGAGAATAAGTACTAGAGTTATAATATTAATATTAATAAAAGTATAGACTAAGTAGCTAGTTTATTATAAAAGAAGATTATAAGACGTTTAGTCTATCTAAGAGTCTCGAGATTAAAAAAGATTAATATTTAATTAGATTAATATTTAAAAGAAAGAAAAAAAAAATTATAATAAACTATTATTATTAATAAAAGTTAAAACTTAGAGTTAGTCTTTATATTTATTTAAAATAAAGTTTATAATATCTATTAATTCTAAAAATAATAGATTATTATCTTTAATATAGTATATTTTTTATTATATAATTTTAATTTAAGAAACTATTATAGTATAACGTTTTAAAAGACGTTTAATATTTATATCTATATTATATATTTTATCGTCTATTTTATAAGATCTAGTTATACGAGTATTTACTTAATATTAATAATTTAATTATTTTATATAGTCTATTATTCTTTCTTATATAAAGAATATATTTTAAAAATATAATCTTAAGTCTAATAATCTTTTTTATAGAGATAATTAAATATATTAATTACTTTATATATATATAGAAGATTTCTTAATATTATTTTAATTTATAATTATATTATTATTAAGCTTATAGCTTTTTATACTTCTATATAAAAGCCTATAATTAAATAGTATAATATTAAGATATATTTTTAAAGTTTATATTTAAAGTCTTCTATATATACTTTTTAATTAGTTTTTTAATTTCTATTAATTAATCTTCTAATACGTTATTTAGTAGCTAAGAATAAGTAATATTAATTATCTTAAATATTTTATTAAAATATCTTTTTAACTAGTTAGTTAGCTACTTTATTATTTAAGATATTCTTATATACTATAATCTAGCGTATAATAATAGATATATTATCTTTTCTAAACTTCGTAAGTTTTTTAATAATTCTTTAAAGAATATATTACTTTAATTATTTTTATAGATTTATAGTAAATATAATAGCTACTTAATTATCTATCTAAATAGTAAGCGCTAGTAGCTTAATATTAATTATAATTTAATATATTATATTAATTTCTTCTAGCTTCTTAGAGTAGATTATAAAGTATTTATTATTATTTAAGTATTAAATCTAAGTTACTTCTATTTAAAAAGTATATATTAAAATATTAATCTTATTATTTATTTTACTTCTATTTATATAAATATATAGAGTATTATAATTAGTTTTAACTTTTTTAAAGTATTCTATAATTATATCTTTTTTATTTTTATAAATTTTAATTTTTAAGGGCTTCTACTATAATAATATTATATATAGTACTCTTTTTTTTATTATACTTTATAACTAGCGTCTATTAGCTAGATCTTTAATTATTTTTAAAGAACTTTTAAGTTATATATACTTTATAATAGACTTTTATTCTTCGTTAATATTTCTAATTAATTATATTATTTCGTAGTTTAAACTAGTTTATATTTTAAGAATTACTTTTACGATAAACTTCTTTAGCGCTATATAAATTAAGAGTATATAATATTCTATATTTAAAGCTACTTTTAAAATATTTTTAAAGCTCTTTAAAATAATATATATTACTTTTTTTTAAATAATTTTAAAGATCTATATAATTCTTTTCTTTTTAAGTTTATAGTTTATAATAAGTAATATATATTATATAGTATATTTAAAAAGTAGTATAAAAAGAATTATATTTTAATATAACTTTTATAACTTTTTATAAAAAATACTCTATATTAAGTCTATATAGTATATTAAGTTATTAAGCTTTATAGTAGCTCTTATCTTTAGTAATTATATATACTTTATTTATTTTAATTTAAAGTCGAACTATATTTTTAGTAGCTTTATAGATTTCTTTAATATAACTTTATAAGTTTCTAAATTAAGTATTATTTTTAAGTTATTCTTTTTTAAGACTTTTATTACTTTCTTATTAGATTAGAAATATATTAGTTAATACTTTTTTATTTTAAACTTCGATACGTAAGTCTCTATCTAATATTAGATTTTAGCGTATATACTTTATAAAGTTATATAATTCGCTTATACTATAAATTCTCTTATTAGTATACTAATATTATTAATATATATTAATACTAAATAGTCTTTAGTTTTATATAGATCTACTATATTAATATTATAAAAGAGATATAGAATAAAGAAGATAAAGAATTTTTAAAAGATTTTAATTTCTATTTTATATTTAAATAATTCGTCTTTAAATATAATAATAATAATTAAATAATTTTTTAAAAAGCTTTAAATTTATTATATTATTTTCTTATTTATATTTTTTTTTTTAGATTATAGAGTAGTCTATTATAGAAAATATTATTAAAGACGCTCTTAATATTTAATATTAATAGTAATATAATTTAATTATTCTTTAACTTTTAGACTTTATAAACTTCTTTTAGTACTATATAAATAGTATTTTTAATTAAGAAAAGCTTATAATTATTTATATATTTTTTAAAAAGAAGTTAATACTTTTCTATTAAATAATTAAGCTTTATAATAATAATCTTTTTAAATTTCTTTTTTAGTATACTAAAAAGAGCGATTAATTAATATAATTTTAATTAGATATAGTTATCTTTCTTAGACTTTCTAAATATTATTATCTTTAAGTAATAAAAATAACTAGAGTAATAGCTTTATTTTATATATATATTATAAATTTTTTTAAGCTAAGTCTTTATATAGCTTAAGATTATTTATAAAATTTAAAAGATAAAATTATTCTTTTTAATAGCTTTATTTAAATAACTTATAAGTATAGCTTTTTAAATTTTATATAAAATAATAATTAAGAATTTCTTTAAAAATAGATATTAATATTTCTTAATATTATTTAGATTTATTTATTATACTTATAAAAAGAAGCTATTTTTTAATAGTATTTACTTTTTAGCTATCTTAATAGCTATAGTACTATCTTATCTTATAAGTTTTAAAATAAATAAAGAGATTTTAATTTAATTATTCTTTATCTTCTTATTTAAATTTTATATCTTTATATTAGTATTATATTTCTTCGTATATTACTTTTAATATACTTTATATTTTATCTTAATAAGTATCTTCTTAATATTATAAGTCTTATTAAGTATCTTTCTATCTCTATAAGAGCGAGTTTATTATTATTATCTTTTTAACTTTTATATTTTCTTTATAGCTATTTTATATTTAGAGTCTATCTCTAGTCTTAACTTAGAGTAGATCTTATTAATAGAAGTAGCTTTTATAACGATATTATAAAGAATTATAATTAATTTATTTATTTAAAAGTCTAGATTATTCTTTATTATTATTAGAATTATATTTATAAAGAGTTTTAAATCTAGTTTTTTTAGAAAGTTAATTATTTTAAGCTTCTTTTAACTATATATCTCTTTCTAGAGTATAAGAATTAGGCGTTATTTTAGTACTATAAGAAGAGCTTTATAATCGAAATTAAAATTCTTCTTTTAAATTATATTATATTTAATTATTATATTAGCTATATTTATTATTATAAGAATAAGATTTATTATAGTTATCTTATTATATTTTTTTAACTTAAAAGTCTATATTTCTTTTAATATTAATAGTTAAAGTTTTATATTATTTATTATCTTAATTATAATATTTATTTTTAAATATTAATACTTCTCTAAATCTATTTATAGTAAATAGTATAGATTAAAGTTATCTAAAATAAGATACTTATTAATTATATTTCTTATAATTATAGCTTAAAAAGTATTAAGAGATAAGATTTTTAAATATAGCTTTATTATTTTTATTTTATTTCTTTAGAAGTATATTTTAAATCTTTATAAAAAAAATATATTATAGATATTATAAATATATATAGCTTTCTATCTCTTTTTCTAAAATTTAATAATAATAATAATAATATCTTTATTATATTATCTAGAGTATTAGCGATTTATAAGTATCTTAATACTAATATATATATAGACTCTAATTAGCGTATTCTTTATAATTAAATAATATATATAATAGTCTATAGAAGCTAAGTAATAAATTTAATTTTTTTTTAAATACTTTTAAAACTTTTATATTATAATAATATTATATTTAAAGATTATAGACTTTTAGAATAGAGATATTATAATATTTATTAACTTATTAATATTATATTAAAGAATTATAAGTTATAATTTTTAAAGTTATAATATTTATTAAAGTAGTTATATACTTATAATATAATATTATTACTTTAGCTTTTAATAGCTTTTAAGATATTACGAGTTATTTTATAATTACTAGCTAATACTTTTATAGTTAATTCTATTATTTCTAATAATAAGATTATATTTAAGATAGATTCTTAAGTTAAGTTAATATTAATAAGAAAGATAATATAGCTCTTTTAAATTTATTTCTAAATTAAAGTCTCTATTTTTAATAATTTTTTATAAAAGATTAAACTTATAGATTTCTTAATAATCTTTTTAAACTTTAATTTTAAAATTAATAAATAGTTCTTTTTATTTATGTTATAAATTTCTTTTTTTATATTATTACTTCTTTCTCTATTAGAGAATAATACTGCGAAGTTAAGTACTTTAATAAAAGTTATTTTAAAAATATTAATAAATATTAATACTTCTATTTATATTTTAAGAGATATATATAATATTAATATTTATTTACTTATCTTATATCTTTTAATATAGTTTTTATTTAGCGAAGTTAAAAAACTTTTTATTATAATCTTATACTTTTTTAGCTAAGTTAATTTATTATTCTCTTAAAAATTATATAAAAGCGTTATTTTAAAGTTAAAAGTATTAACTCTCTAGCTTATTATTATATTTATATTTTAATTTTAACTTTTTAAAACTAATTATTTAAAGTTAAAAATAGACTATATAATTTTTATTAGCTAACTTAATAAAATACTATTTATATTATTTATACTCTTTATTAACTAATTTAATAGAGTACTATTAATAGTATTTATATTCTTTATAGACTAATTAAGAAAGACTTCTATAGTATTATTATTACTAGCTAATAATATATTACTAATTTCTATAGATTTTATTATAGCTTCTTTTTTTATAAGAAATCTTTTTTATCTAAATTAATATAACTTTATTAACTTTATAGATTTTATAGTATTAGTCTTTAATAATTAAGAAGTAGCTTATTAAATTCTCTTTATTAACTAAGTAGCTTTAATAAAAAAATAACTTCTATTTTTAAAATATATAATTTAAAATTCTTAATATCTTTTTATTATCTTTTAAATAATTATCTTAATATATTTATATTTAGAATTATAAGCTTTATATAAATTATTATAATTAATATATTTAGATTAAAAGCCTAGTTTTTTATATTTCTTATACTCTCTAAAATTATATTCTTAGACGTAATATATATAGATAAAAGTTTTAAAATTATATATAAAAATAATATAATTAGATTTTTAATATTTAAAATATCTAATAATTCTACTTTTATATATATACTTCTTATAATTATAGTACTCGTTACTTCTTAAAAAAGATTAGCTTAAATTAATATTTTAAGTAATATTAATATAGCGAGCTTTTAAGAACTTAATTATTATTATTAAAAAAATAACTAATAAATTTTTAATCTTATTTTTATTTAGTTATTTAATATAGCGAATCTTAATATTCTAAAGATAATATATATTTATATTAGTAATTATTTTTACTACTAGTCGAAAAGATATAAAATATTTTACTTAAAATCTTATTCTAAGTAGCTCTATACCGTACCGTAGTATAGAATATAAGAGGTTAGATACTATATCTTTATAAAGATTTAATATAAAATTTAAATAGAATATTCTATAGTATAGAATATTAGTAGTATAATTTTATAGTATAGAATAATTATAGAATATCCTATAGAATATTCTAGATAGCGAATAAGATAAGATCTTTTATCTATATTAAAGATAGTACTACAGCCTGCTCTAATATATACTTATTAATATTATTAGCTAGAATAATATCTAGAACGCTATTTAAATAGTAAGTTAATAGTAATATTATATAAAAATATATAAGATAATTTAATTAATACTAAGATTATACTATCTACTTTAATCTTATTAAAAGGCTTTAAATATTCTTTTATCTTCGCTATTCTTTTACTATTCTATTTTCTTTTATAGCTATTTAGATTAGATTATTAAGCGAATTTCTCTTTAACTACGAATCTCTCTCTAATTATAAATCTCTTTTTAACTATAAATCTCTCTTTAACTATAAATTTCTACTTAAATATAAATCTCTATTTAATTATATATCTCTACTTAGCTATTTATTTTAATTATTTATAAATATCTTCTTTCTTCTTTTAAATAATATAGAATCTTAAATACTTAGCTCTCTTTTATACTTCTAAGTTCTTAACTAGAATAGATTATTAGTTATCTCTTTAATTAATATAAAATACTTATAATATTAATAAACTTATTATTATTATTATTATTATTATTATTATTATTATTATTATTATTATTATTATTATTATTATCGTTACTATTATTATTACTATTATTATTATTATTATTATTATTATTATTATTATTATTATTATTACTCTTACTAATATAATTNNNNATAATTAGATTTTATAATTAGCTTCTTTTAATTTAAGTAATAAACTTATATCTATCTCTAGATTAAGTTTAGTCTATTTATTTTAATTCTACTAATATTTCGCGTATAGTACTATTATTTAAGCGCGAAAGATTATAGATATATAGTACTTCTAATTTTTATAATATCTTTTAGCTATTAAAAAGACTTATTTATATAAAATAAATTCTTTAACTATAATTAAGATATTATAAGCTATATAAGTTATTAAAGAAATTTAGAGCTTTAATACTTTTTATTACTCGAGAATCGACTTTTTCTATAAATAAATAAAAGATACTTTATTAAAGTTAAAAATTAAGTAATAATTAGAATAATAATTAGAATACTTATTATTTACTCTATATTATATTAATTAATTATCTTTTACTTCTAATTCTATTAAAGTACTATTAAAAGTATTATTAAGCGTCTTAATATAATTTCTTATTTACGTAACTCTCTAAATCTAACTATTAATATTAAGGTTTNCTAACGCGTTTTAGTATATATCTACTTATAGCGTTTAATTAGACTTAATCTTCTAATTCTTTTTTTTAAGAGTTATATTATTATAGCTTAGATATAGAATTATTATTATTTTAAAGAGAAACTCTACTTCTAATTAAGTCTTTAAATAGTATATATCTAACTTCTTATTAGCTATTTTAAGATTATTTAGAAGTATCTTCTTTTATAAAATTTACTTATACTATAACTTCTTTATCTCTTTCTTAATATAATTAAATAGTTTATTATAGATATTAAAAATATAATAAATTATTATATTCTTTTTCTAGCTTATTAGCTTTATAAAGATATAAAAAGGCTTTATAAGCTTAATTAAATATATAATTTATAACTACTTAAAAATAAAGAGTTTAAAATAGCTATTAAAGTTAAAATCGAAATACTTATTAATATTATATTAAAGTAGATAAGCTTATATTAATATATAATACGTTAAGTTTTAATAGATTTAGATATCTTAAAAAAGTTTTAAAGCGCGCTTTTATTAGATTAACTTTTCTCTATTAAATAGTTAATATTACTTAATTAAGTAATTAGCTTTATAAAGATATATTAATTAAATTTTAAAAAAAGCTATCTTACGCTAATTATTAATATTTAGATAGACGATAGTTTTTCGAATTTAAAAGAATTAATAAATAGTTAACTAGAAAGATATCTAAAACTCTTATATCTTTATAAGAATTATTAATAATTCTCTTTTTACTTTTTTAAGTTTTTTTATCTTTTCGTTATTTTTCTAATTCTTTTAAAGTTTCTAATTAGTTAGATTAATATAAATCTTGCTAAAAAGCTTCTTTAAAAATAGTTAAATTATATACGCTATATATAGAATATAATAAAAATAATTTTTATAATTTTTAAAATTATTAAGAACTTCTTCTATCTTAAGTATATTAAAGATATTAGTATATAGAAGATACTCTATTAATTTATAAAATATTATTCTATTATTTCTTACGTTATTAATTATTATAACTAGAAGTTACTATTTAATATTATATAAGATAAAAATTAGGCTTAGAATATTTATATATTTTTTATTAAAGTATTTACTTTTTATATACTCGAATTTAAGAAGTTCCTTATACTATCTTTAATTAATATTAATATAAAACGCTAGAATCGCTAGATAGAATTAATAATTATTAATTAACTATAAATTTAATACTAAAGATATCTTAGTATTATTTTAAGATAGATTTTATAGAAGACTCTTCTTAATTTTATTAATCTTAATTATTAACTAATTCTTAACTATAGACTTAGAGAATAGCTTAACGAATAAATTATAATAATAATAAAATTATAATATCTTAATATACTTATTAATAGTAAAGACTTAATTAGTAACTATAATCTATTAATAAAACTATTTAGAAAAGTCTTTTAATTTAAGAGATTAACTATTTAATATTATTCTACTATCTTATAAAGCTCTTCTTTAGAAAAGATTAAATATTAGTTTTAATTATAATTCTAGTTATTTAATACTAAAATAGTATAAGATCTAAATATACTTAATTTTAATATTTATTAATAATTATTATTTACTATAGAGAGCTTAGATTTAATTATCTATAATATATTTTTAATTAAAGATATATCTTTATTTTAATTATACTATATCTAAGTACTAAATAAATATAGACTTCGCTATAATAAATATATATAATATATAACTCTTTTATACTATAAAGAGTATATTTATAGAAATATTCTTATCTCGCGATCTTTCTTATTAAAGATCTTTAAATTATACTTTATTAAATATTATTAAGCTTAGTAACGTTTCGAATTATCTATAATATCTTATTTTATTATTTAAATTATTCTATCTTTTTATTAGAGTTAAAGATATAGCTAGCTTTATTTTTACCTCTTATACTAAATAATATAGTAATAGTAAGAATAATATTTTAATTAAAACTTAATAAAGCTTCTTCTTTAAAAGTAAAACTAGATAATATCTTAAAATCGATAATTATTAAAAAGAAATAGAGATAAGTAAGAATTAATTAAAAAAAAATAATAGTTAAAAAGTATAAATATAAAAAGTATAAATAGATATAGAGTCTTCTAATAAAATCTTTTAATAAAAATTATATTTATATTTAACTTTAATTATTTTTATTTAAGAAATTTTTAGATAATTTTAGCTAGTATTTTAATATTTTACTATATATATAAGTTTATTAACGTAGTATATTTAGCTTTTTTAAGCGCTTTTTATTAAATCTATAGTTATTATTTACTAATTATAAACTCTTATAATAAAAAAAGATCTAAATACTATAAATTTTTATAATAATTAATAGTTTAATTACTTATTATTATAAACTTCTATAAAAAAGAGAGTATTAATTATTAAATAATATAAATTTTTATAGTATTAAAAGATTTAATAATAAATTAATATAAACTTCTATAGCGCTAAATAATTAAATATATAAAGATTTTAATTTTATATAGAGTTTAATTTTAAGCTTCTATATTATTAATATTATTAAAAGACTAAAATATAAAGATTTTAATAGCGCTATATAAGTTTCTATAGCGTTTCTATAGCGTTAAGATTATACGCTTAAGTCTTAATACTTCTTTTAATATAAATTTTCTATCTTAATTAGCTCGATATTCTTAAAGTATTTATTAATTAAAGCTATAATAGATTAATTAATCTTTATTTAATATAATATTATTAAAAGAGATTATTTTAATATATAGCTTTAAGAATTATATATTATATAAAAGAGATATATATAATAGTATATAAAAGAGATTTAATAAACTAAAAATAAAAAGCTAGTAATATAGCGCTAAATTTTCTTCTAACGCGAACTAATTATAATTAAGAATAATATATTAATAATAAAAGCTTTAATCTTTATTTTAGTAAGTATTTTAATTATTATTCTAAAGCTATAACTTCTTTTTAAATAGTTTTAAAATAAGACTTTTTAGTAAATTCTTTTATTACTTTTAAGTATTATAATTATAGCTTTTTCTAATATAGTAATTATTTTTTTAAAAGACTTTACTCTTCTACTAACTTAGAACTAGTATATAAATCTCTAATTATAATTAATTAATAAATTAGAATCTTAAGCTAATAAAGATATTTAGTTTATTATATAATTTAATAATATTTTCTAAATAAATTAGATATTAAGAATCTATTTATAGTCGCTCTTATTACGACTTTCTATAGTAGAAAGTCGCTTAGTAAAAAATAAGAAACTAAAGTTAATATTAGAAAATTAATTAATAAAAGATAAAAAGTTAAAATTAAAAAGATTAGAAAATTTAAAATATTTAAAGAATTACGCGCTATAAGAAAAAAAAGTAAGTTTAAACTATATATAATTAAAAAAAAAATTATTAAGTATAATAATCTAGATTATATATTAATAGAGATTTATTAAATATAGAAAATAGTAGATTTAATTCTATCTTAACTAATATTTAGTTAAATAATAAGAGAGATTCTTAATAATATAAAATTTAGTTATTTTTAAATTTAGAGATTAACTTTAAAAGTACTTTAAGAGATTATTAAGACTATACTTATTTTAAAACTTAGTAGTAAGTATTTTATCTTTTACTAATAATAATAATACTAATAAATAAGTAGTAATATAGTTATTAACTTTTTATATAAAAAAATAAATTTTATAGAGAAAGAATATATAGCTACTTTAAAAGCTATAAATAAACTTAAATCTTAATTAAAAATAATTAAGTAGTAAATTTATAATAGATAGAATTATAAATAGAATTTACTTATATTTAATTTAAATTCTTTTAAAGATATTACGAATAGAATAATAATTAGAATTTATTAATTATTAAAATCTAAGTTAATATAAAGCTATACTAGATAAAATAATTACTAAAATTTATATAATAAGAAAATATTATATTTATAATAAATACTCTTAGCTTTTAAACTTATTTTAAAAAAATAATATAAACTTTTCTTTTTATTCTATATACTTATTAATTTATAATTATTAATAGAGAATTATTAATAAAGGTATCTATATATTAAATATAGATAGAGGTTTTAATAATATAAATCTATTACTCGCTATTTATATCTAGTAATAACGATTAATACTATAAAGAAAATATAAAAATATTTTATTTAATAATAAGTATTCTACTTTTCTTTAATTAAGAACTTAGTTTTTAATTTAATTCTCTTTTATATTTATCTTTTTTAATTAAGAGTATATTTTATTAATTTTTTTATATTTATCTTTTCTAAACGCTATACTACTTAAGATACTTAGTCTTTAATATATTAAAATAGAGATAGATCGCTATTTATTAAAGCTATATAACTTAATAAGATTTAGAATTAAATAAATATTTATTCTTTTTTAAATATTATAAATAAGACTTATCTCTATTCTTTTATTAACTTTAAAGTATAAATTATATACTAAGAATAATACTTTTAAACTATATCTATAAGAAGTAGTAGTATAAATAAGATATATAAATATCTTACTTAATAATTAGTAACTTATATTTTAATTTTATTAAAATTTTAAATTTTATCTTTATTTTTTATTTTCTTTCTTTATTTTTAAATTTAAATTTAGTAAATATTTTAGAAAACTTTTTAAATATATCTATATATATCTCTTTTAGTTTTAAAGAGTAGTAAGAAGCTTATAGATTACTTTCTATTATATATAGTCTTTCTTTTTAATAGAATAAATAATAATAGATTTATTTTATAAGAAGCTTATAGTTTATTATATATAAATTTAGTTTTCTTTTTATAAGTAAAAAGCGAAGCGTAAAATTAATTTCTTAAAACTTAAAAAAATAATTTAGAGGATTTAGAGAAGTCTAATTAAAGAAATATAAGCTTATAAGTAGTATTAAAGCTTTTAATAAGTAGAATAATAACTAGAATTTACTTTAACTATAGACTTTATTAAAGAACTTTAAGATAAATTTTATTAAAGGACTTTAAGATAGATTTTATTAAAGAACTTTAAGATAGATTTTATTAGAGAACTTTAATATAGATTTTATTAAAGAAGATTTAATAACTATACTTAATTACTCTAAATAGAGATAGTAATTAATAGAAAGTAAGATAAATCTATTAAAATAGTAATTAAAGAAAAAGAAAAAATATTAAAGATTCTATATCTTTTATTTAATCTATTAACGTTATTTATAATTTATAAATATATACTAAATATTATTAAATATTATTAGAATCGCTTTCTAGCTATTCTATTTTATTTAGTAAAAGGCTTTAGATTATATATTTAGGTTATAAAAGCTATTTTTAAATATATTTATAGATAAATATAATTTTTATCTCTTTTTTTTTATCTCTCTTTAGTAATTTCCTTATTAACGAAGTTATAAAAGATAAGATAATTAAGTATCTTTAAAAGAAGCGCTATAAAAATCTAATTAGAGCTTAAATTAATTAAAAGAAAAAGAGAATAAAAAAAATAAACTTTTAGATAAAAAAGTCTTATATTAAAGTTATAAAAAATAAAATAATTAGATATCTTAATTATCGCTTAAAATTTAGAGAAGAAAAATAAAGTAGAACTATTATTATAGTACTATAAAGAATCTTAATAGCTTATTATATAATTAGAGCTAATAATTAGAAATTAGTTATTAAGTAGAAAATTAGAAACTAATAAAAATAAAGTACTAAAAAAGTACTAAATAAATTTAATAAATATAAACTTTAAATTTAATATATAAGCTTTATTATTCTAAATTTAATTTATATTTATAAGCTTTCTATAAATCTATTATTCGCTACTTACTTTTACTTCTTAAAAATAGATTAATTATATTATATTAGCTTTATCTTTTAGAATTTAATTTTAATTTATAAGCTTTATATTTCTATTAATATTTTTAATTATAGTAATCTATAAATTTATTATTTATTACTTAGCTTCGATTATATAGACTAATATTATAAATAGAATATAAAAATAATAGCGAAACTCTAAAAGATATACTCGCGATATAAGAGAATAAAGAGACGTATCTTTAATAATTAATAAGATAAAAAACGAGATTATTACTTAATATAATATATATCGTTATCGTAATTACGAAGTCGTAGTTATTTAAACTATATAAAGTTAAATTTAATATATTAGTATTTTCTTTTAAAATTTAATTTTAATATATAAGTTTTATCTTTTTAAATTTAGATATTCTTTTTAAATATTACTTTACGTAGAGAGCTAAGATTTAAGTATAAAAAAAAAATAAGAATATTAAATTTAGATATCGCTTTAGAATATTTAAATCTTTAAAGAGATAAATATATCTAAAAGCTTAATAGCTTAAGATCTAATATATAAGAAAAATAAATTTAAATTTAAAAAAGAGATTAAAAAATTAAATTTATATATTACTTTATTTAAAAAGTTAAAATCTAAATATAGAAAAAGAATTAAAAGATTAAATTTATATATTATTCTATTTAAAAAGCTAAAGTCTAAGTATAGAAAAAGAATTAAAAGTATATTAAAATTATAAAGATTTACTTTTTAATTTTTAAATTAAAATATAAGCTAAATTATTAAAGTTTAAGAATTATTAATTTAAACTTAATTTTAAAGCTTATTAAGATTAGTTCTAATTTTAACTTCTATAGTTTTAAGAATATTTTTAATAATATTTCTAATTATAGCGGTATTTTTAATATAATTAAGAATAAAAAGAGAAGTATAATTAATAAAAAGATTTATTAAGCTTATAGATAGATAAAGAAGTATAATTAATAATAAAATTTATTAAGCTTTTAAATAGATAAGATATAGATATAAAATAAAATATTAAAGAAAAAGCTATAAATATATATTAACTAAAATATTTCTACTAATATTTCTATTTATCGCGATATAGCTAAAGATATTAAAAGAAGTATAACTAATTCTAAAATTTATTAAAATAATTAGAATATTAATATTTATATTTAATTATTATAAAGTATTATTATAAAGTATTATTTTAGTTTTATATAAAATTTAAGATTTATAATTTTAATCTTAATTATTTTTAATTTTTATCTCTTTTCTTCTATTATCTTCTAATCTTTAATAGTTTAACGACTATTCTTAATTTCTTATTATAAAAAATCTAAAGATAAGAAAAAATTTAAAAATAATAATAATTTTATAAAATTATATACTTTTAAGCTTTTATTCTTTTATAAAGTTATTTTAATATATATTCTTAAGCTTCTATTCTCTTAAAAAAATCTTTAGTCTATTAAAAAAAAAGCTTTAAAGTAAGATTATTTTTAAACTTAATCTTATTATAATAAGATTAAGAAACTAACTATATTTATAAAGATTAGATAAGATTAAAAAAGATTACTCTTATATCTTCTATCTCTAATTATAACGTATAGATTTTAAAAAACTCTAGAATTCTATTATTAAAAATACGCTTTAAGAAATTAAAAAGTAATACTTAAGAAGTACTAGCTAATTTAGTTAATTAGCTTTTTAATAATACTTATCTAATTATTTTTAATTCTACTTAAAAAGCTTTAATAGCTAGAAATAAGAATTCTTTTATTTAAAAGTTACTTAAAAGATTAAATAAGATCTTATAATTATAGATATTATTAATATAATTTAAATATAATTACTCTAGCTAGAGCTTTACTATTAGTATAAGATAAAAAAAAAATATAAGAAGAATAGAAAATAAGTAAGATTCTCTTAAATTATAGAAAATTCTAGATAATATTAGCTACTATTATAATATAATAAATATAAAAAATATTATAATTAAGAATTCTCTATTTAGTATTATTAGTTCTTTAATATAAAATTATAAAAGTATACTATAGTTTCTTTATATAGTATAATAATAATAAGAATTTTAATTATTATATAATAAGATTCTATCTCTTATTATTATATTTAAGTTAATTAAATTATTTAAGATTAAGAGTATTTTTTAATAAATAGAGTTAGCTATTATAATATAATCTATAATTCTTATATAAACTTTATTTTAATTAAGCTTTTATTTTTTTATTTATAATATAAAGTTTCTTAATAAAACTAGTACTAGAGTCTAATTATTATTTAAAGATAGTTAATTTAAATTTAATAGAGAGTATTATATATTAAATAGAGTCTAGAGAATATAGTATATACTATAATATAAAAATAATTAATTTAAATTAAAAAGAGATAAAGAGTATAATAAATTTTTAAATAAAATTAAAAAAATAATTTATTTATAATAATACTTAAGAGTCTTAATAATTTTATTAGTATTTTTATTTTTAAAGAATTAATTATATAAATATTTTAAAGACTTCTTTTATCTTAATAATATAATACTCTTTCTCGATATTTTTAGATATAGCTAANATTATATAAATAGTAGATATACTATAATCTTTATATAAATTAAAAGAGATAGAAATAATTAAAGTATTTTATAAATATATTTATTTAATAAATTAATAGTATTTATATTTATTATAGATATCTATATTCTAGTTCTTTTATCTAAAAATATATTTACTTTAAGTACTTTAATTAGTCTAGAGATTATATATAAATAAACTATTTAAATACTTTTATTATAACTATTTTTATAGTAGATAGTAGAAAGATATTAATAAATAATAAAATAATTATAATTAAGACTTATTATTTTATAAGAGATTAAAATATAAAGTAGTAAGATAATAATTAATAGAATAATAACTAAAATTTAGATATTTATAATTTAAATTAATATTATCTTATTCTAGCTATAATTAAGAGAAAAATTATATTATATTTTTTAATAAAAGATAAAGATAATTTATAAAAAGAGATAAATAATAGAAATTAAATAAAATACTTTTAAACTTTTTATTAATTATATTAAAGATTATCTTTATAGCGATAATATTATTATCGGGCTTAAATCTATTTTTAATAATATTATAGTTATCTTATTAACTAGTAGATTCTAGTAGATTATAAAACTTATTTTAAATAACTTTAAAATATTTATAATTTAAATAACTTATTATATTATAATATACGGTCTTCTCTTAGTAATTAAAGAATTTATATAAAAAAAGAAAATTATTTAGAAAAAAATTTTATTTCTAAAAGAATTAATTATAATTAGAATAATAATTAGAATTAGAATTAAATATATTTAAATCTTTAAATACTTTAAATAATTATATAAAGTAATATATTAATTTAAATATTTAATCTTTTAAATAAGACTATATATAACTCTTCGCTATATTATAATATATTTATAAAATATATTAATCTTTTAGNNNNATTTAAGTATATTAAATCTATTTATTAAGTATTAATTAATTAAGTATTAAAATATTTAAAGTAGTTATATTATATCGTTTTTAATCTTATTTAGTATCTTATATTTAAGTAGCTATTAAAATATTATCTATTTTTAAAATTAGTATTAAATTAAGAATAAAGTTAAATAATATTTATTTATTATTCTTTACTTTTATCTTATTAATATCTACTTAGATCTTACTCTTATTATTCTTAATATATACGATTAGTCTTATAATAATATTATTATTAAGTCTATATATAATAATATTATTATATTTATCTACTATTATTCTACTTTAAAGTAAGCTTACTAGAATAATAATTAGAATTTATATAAAAATTTATCTTTTATTTATAATTTAATCTTATATAGTATTCTTCTATATAAGTCTTTTATTAATTAATATATTCTTTTAAATATTTTTATATTAATATTTTTTAATATAGTATTTAATAGTAGTAATATTACTCTTTTTAATATTTTTAATAATCTTTTTATTTTTAATAAAGATTTTAATTCTAGCTCTTACGCGTTTAGTATTAATATTCTTATTAAGATCTTTAATTACTTTACGCTTTAATTAAGATTCTATAGAGCGGCTAATTAAGTCTTTTTATAAGATTTATAATAATAATTTTTTAGACTTAGACTACTTCTATTTTAAAGCTATAAAAAAGTTAATATAGAGACTTTAAATTTAGAATAAAATTCTTATTTTTATACTTTAAAGCTTACTTTTCTATTAAGATTATTAGCTCTTATTAATATTTTAAAGATATACTATAAATATATCTCTAGCTATAATAATTAATATAGATATAATAATTCTAACTTTAGATATATACGAAGTATAATAGTAGATATATATATATATAGAAAGAATATATATAAAAAGAATATATAAAAATAATTAAAAAATATATAAAAATCTACTAGTAAGAGAACTTTAAAATTTAGTATAAATCTTAATTTTAAAGACTATTAATTAGAATTATAATTAGAATTAATTATAAATTTTTTTTAAATAAGTAAATTTTAAATACTTTTAATTAAAGTATTTCTCTTTAGCTTTTTATAGATAAAATAAGTAAGTTTAACGTATTCTATTAAATTTTTAATATAGATTTTAAGTTAAAAGTAATTTTAGCTACTAGTAATATACGCTATAACTTATTTTTTTATTAATTTAAAATTATATATTCTATCTATCTATTCTTTATTATATTTATTTATTATTATTTAAATTTTAATATTTCTATCTCTTTTAGTCTTCTTTATATTTATATATTATTAATATCTTATCTTTATTACTTCTTACTTACTATTAGATTATAGTATATATTAAAATAATTATATAACGAGCTATATAATCTAAAGCTTAAAAGAAGATAAGTAAATATATCTTAAATACTTACTATAATATATAGAAAGCTTATTATTATATTTAGAAAAGTATTACTTATATACTATATAATAGAAATATTATAAATAATATATATATTAAAAGAAGATATAAATTAGAAAATAAGTAATTCTAGTTATTATTCTAGTTAGTATTATACTAAGACTATTAAGCGATAGCGATATAAGAGATTTATTATTATTAGAAAAGTATTAATTTATTATATTAATAACTACTATTTTAATATCTTATTTAAAAAATTATAAATAATACTAGTAAACTCGAAGAAAGAGCTAGAATTTAGTTATTAATATTAGAAGTATTATAAAAGGCGATAAAGATATTTCTTATTAGTATATTTAAAGATAAGTAATTAGCGTTCTAAAATTAAGTAAAATTTAATACTTAAAAATAGATATTAATCTCTTAGCAATTTATAGTAAATATATAATTATTTAGAAAAAAAATATAAAACTTTAGAAATAGCTAATATATTCTAATATAATTAAAAAGAATAGATATAATAGGCTCTAGATATATTTAGAGAGAAAGAAGAAAGAGGTAAGAAGAAGTTAATACACGTAATATAGTATAAGAGAGTTATATTAAGTACTAAATAATAAGATTATAACTAATTTAATTTAAGTTTATATATATTAAGTTCTACTTATAAAGTTATATAAGTAATATTAAGTTAAGCTTATAAAAAACTACTTCTAGTAATAATTCTAATTAATATAAATTTAAATTAGAACGTTTCTTTAAGTTTTACTTTATATAAGATATTTTAGTTTAAAATAATATAGAATATTCTATAATTATTCTATACTATAGAACTATACTACTAATATTCTATACTATAGAACTATATTATTAATATTCTATATTATTCTATAAGATATAGGATTTAAGGGCCTTATTCTATATCGTATTATAATACGATATACGAAGATAATATTCTATACCTTTCTATATCTTTCCGACTAGTAATTTTTACTAATAACTTAAAGTCTTTTAAAAATTAATAAATTTTAATTAAAATATTATATACTACTACTTTAAAAGTAAGAATTAAAATAAATACGTTTTTATTAAAATATACTATTTAATTCTTAATATTCTTAGTATTTTTTAGAGTTTTAATATTCTCTCAAGTTTTTATAAAAAGTTAAATATTATTAAATTTAAATTAAGTAATAACTTTAATCTCTATTAGCTTTAATATTAAATATACTTTAAGACGCGTTTTAATATAGACTTATAAGTCTTTAAAAGACTACTTATAATAAAGCTCTTTAATAATATTATTTTTAATCTTAATAATAATTTAATATTTTATTTTAACTTTACTTTTTAAAACTAGTACTAACTAAGTAGAATAAGAGATTATTATATCTTATAAAAGTAATAATAATATAATAAAAAATCCTTTTATCTATATTTTTAAAGAGCTAAAGTAAGTATTAATAATTATAAGGTTATAAGAATCTCTTTATTATAGAACTATATAGCTACTAGGCGCTATTACGAGATTACTAGAATTAATATATATAGATTACTAGATAAACTAATAGCTAAGAAAGAAGAATAGAATAAGAGAACTTATAAATATTTAAAACTACTATTAAATATACTAGAATATTCGCTTTAACTATATAAATTATAATTTAGTAAGTTAGCTTTAATTAAATAATTAATCTTATATTTCTTTATCTTTATAATTATCTTCTCTTTTAGAAGATTTAGTTTTTAAATTTCTTTATATATATATACTAAAGCTAGATATTCTATTAACTTATAATAAAGAATAATATATATACTAGTCTTTTACTAGCTATAATATAACTCTATTTTTATTATATATATTATATCTTTTAAGAACTATTTACTTTTAAGACGAGTTCTACTTATATTAATATTATAATAATAGTAATATACTAGATTTAAAATATTATCGCTATTAATATAGCTATTTAATTAATAGAATATATATCGCTATTATTTTATTATAAGATATTATTATATAGTTATTAGAGTAGTATATAGATTATACTAGTAAGTTAAAAATCTTATTTTTAATCTTATTTCTTTTCTTTTATTATAATATCTATATTTTTTACTTTTTTATAAGTAAGTATTATATCTTTTTTATTATTTACTACTCTATCTTAAGTTATCTTTATTGTATTATCGCGCGAGTAAGCTTATAGATATTATAATAGCGAAACGCGCTTACTAGTTATAATAAGAAGAAGTAAGATTAAAATTACTTAATCTAATTAATTTCTCTTATAATAAGATACTACTTTATTCTCTTATACGATACTTTATAGCGATACGTTATTAAACGTATAAAAGAATTAGAGATAAGAAGTATATTAATATTATTACTAATATCTTCTTATTATTACGACCTTAATAACTATTTTCTTTATAAATTAAATATATAATAGAGCGAAATTCTTAATTAATAGAAAGTATAATTATTTTTATTTTTCTTATCTCTATTTCTATCTTTATTACTACTATAGTAGTAGCTATTATTACTTTTCCTCTTATTATTCTTATTATTAATAAATATTCGAGATAGTACTATAAAAGGTACTTAATTAATAAAAAGAATAATACTCTTTATTATTTTTACTTCTACTTCTTAAGATACTATAACTACGAAGAAGAGTAATATATTATTAAGAATTATATTAATATATATAAAGTTTATCGCTATTATTATTATATTTATAATATAGTATATAACTCTTTTAAAGTATATATTATATTATCTACTAACTCGCGTTAATATAAGTATAATAAATACTTTTAGAGAGATTATATTTATATAGCGAATCTTTTCTTCTATTATTATTAAATTACTATTATTATTATTATTATTATCGGGCTATCTACCCGTCCCGCCCTCGCGGCGTAGAAGTATAAATTAATCTTAAGTTATAAATATAAGACTTTTACTAATAAAGATAGATATAATACGCGCTTATAATATTATTATTATTATTATTATTATTTTTTCTACTTTATTTCTCTTTTTTATTACTTTCTCTCGCTTTCTTCTTCGCCTTTATATAGATTTTTTAGATAAGAGAATTACTTAGTAAATTAAGAGAATACGTAAATTAATATAAAATAGCTATATTTATTATATTAATTCTTATAGCTATAGTTTTTATTCTTATTATATACTTTAATATATTTAATTAGCTTTATATTTATATATAATCTTTAAGCTAATTTTATATTTTATTTATAGATTTTTTACTATTTTTATTATTTTTACTTTTATAGTCTATCTCGCTTTTTAACTCTTTATAATATTTATACTTTTAAGTTTATCTTAGATACTAACTTATATAACTTACTTATTTACTTAAAGTCTTTAATTATACTTTTAGTATTTTTAAGATACTCTATTAATTTCTATAAATACTTATAAGATAAGAAGTCTTTTTAATTAATAAGATACTTAATTTTATTTTTATAAACTCTTTTATTTAGTATCTTATCGACTTTTTATTTTTTCTTATTATTAATTAGAACTGCTTATAGTTCTAGATTATTATCTCGCGAGTACTAGAATTCTAATAGCGATATATAAAATATAGAATAGATTTATCTATATTTAATAAAAAGATTTAATTTATATATTTATATATCTATTCTTTTTAATACTTTAAAAGATCTAAGCTATCTATAATTAAACTTCTTCTTTAGATATAAAGTATATATATTTATACTTCGTAGTAATACTTTATTCTCTTATATAAAGATTATAAACTTATAATTATTATTATAGTACTTTATTTATTATTTTAAAACTCGCTTCTATAATTCTTTTAGCTATAATCTTATTTCTTATAGCTATTTTACTCGCTTTATAATAAGTAGTACTTTTTCTTTTAAAGTTCTATTTTTAAAAATATTATCTAGATTCGCTATATATTCTATTAATATATCTTATAAAGCTCTATTTATACTTATATAGATACTATTATTATATATAAATATAATTATTAATAGAATCTTAAGCTAATTATTTTACTTATAGTTATAATATATTTATAAGTAGTACTTAAGAATCTAGTTTTATCTTTTAATCTAACTATTTATTTAAAAATAGAATATAGTACTAAGTCTATACTTTATATTTAAATACTAATAGAGTATTATCTAAAACTTATTTATAAATAGCGAGTCTTAATCTATAATTAATTTATATATTATATCTTATAGCGATATAAATTCTTATTATATTATATCTATAAATCTATTTATTTTTAGATTCTTAGAAGTTACTATATATATTACGTACTTTATTAGCTTATTAACTAAGATTAAGATAATATCGTATATCTTCTTAATATAAGAATCTCTCGCAAATAGTATATTTATAATAAAGTTTATTATTATAATATAAAATAGATTTATATTATCTAATAATATTATTACTATTTTATTATAAAGCTTATAATAATAAACTTATACTTATTAGTAATTAAAGTAAGTATAAATATAATTTATTATTTTACTTATTATATTTAGCTAATAGTATTTAAATTTAATATTCTTTTCTATACGCTTATATATAAAGTATTTAGTATTAAAATTATTATAATTTATATAAAAAATCTTCTTCTTTATAATAGAGTTATTAAAAATATAGATTATAAAACTATAATATAATAGTTTATTTTAATTAACTTCTTATTTTAAAAGCTTATTCTATTTAGTAATATATCTTTAGCGTTACTTCTTATTTATAATAAAAGTATTTTTATATTATAACTTAAATAGCTATATTATTATTAATTCTTATAACTCTAAATAGAATCTCTTTAACTTTAAAATCTAATAAATTAGAAATTAAGATAATATTATAATATTTAGAATATATATCTATTTATTAAATTTTTTTTTATTTAAGTCTATAACTTAGATATCTATAATAGTAATACTATTTAGTTACTTTATTAATACTATAAGTTTAACTATAGTAGATATACTATTATATTTCTACTAATTAAATTAATAGTTCTAATTATAAAGTTTATTTTATAGAGTAGAAAGAAAACTATTATTATTATTCTTACTATTATTTAATTTAATAATATTAAATCTTTTTAATAGTATATTCGCGAAATTAAGTTTCTTCTTATAATATTTAATTATAAAGTTAAATATAGCTAACTTTTTAGTTTAGTAAATCTACTTTATATTAAGCTTCTTAATTATTATAAAATAACGTAGATTATTATAATCTAATATTATATAAATAGAATATTTACTACTCTATAAATAGTATCTTTAATTCTTAAAGTTTAGTATAATTATATATAATTCTTTATTATATATATTTTAGTAAGTCTTAGCTTCTTTAAATTTATAGCTAAAGAATATAATAGAATACTATTATCTATTTTTATTTATTTAGCTAAGTATACTATTTATATTTACTTTAGAAGTATTAGTTTTTATTCTAAATATTATCTTTTAATTATAATATTCTAGAATAAATATAATAATAAATACTTACTTAAGTATTTTAAAAGTCTTATATACTTTTTTATTAAATATAAAGAGAAGTTTAATCTAATTCTTCTTTTCTCTCTTTATTAAATTAATTAAGAGCGTAGCTATTTATAAAAACTTTTTAATAAATTATTAATAGAATTCTATAAATTTTAAAAATACTAAAATATTTTTTATAGATTTTAATTCTAACTACTTAATAATAATATTAATATATAATTACTCTATCTAAATATTATACTAATTTATAACGAAGTCTAAGAAGATTACTTTATTATAATTAAAAGTATACTTTAATAACTTTATATAAAGTTAATACTTTAGTAATACGCGTAATATCTTATATATATACTTTTAATATAAATCTTTAGACTCTAAATAAATTAATATATTATTTAAATATACTATATAGAAGATATTAATATATAGTTTAAATATCTTATTTATATATATCTAAAAGATTACGGAAGTATTTATAAGATTAAAAGATATTACTTAATATTTAAACTAGTTATAATAAGTTTAAAATATTATTTTTTATTTATCCTCTTCTTATACTTATATATAATAATACGTATTATAAATATTAATCTTAATAAAGTACTTTATATATATAAATCTTTCTAAGATTTCTAAAAGTAGCGATAATAAGTAGTTATTCTTAATTATTATCTTATTAAGCTTTTAATAATTAATATAAAGTTATAGCGACTTATTAATCTTCTTTATAAATAGTACTAACGAGCTAATTTAATTATTTAAGAGTTAAATTTATTTCTTTTTAAATATATTTTTTAGATATTTTCTAATCGCTACGAGTTTTTTATATAATATATTATAAATTAGACCGCTTTTAAATAGCTTACTAGATAGTAGATTAATAAAATACTTAATTTAATTATATATATTAAGACTATTAAATAGCTCTTTTAAAAAGACTTCTAATATATACTCTAGCTAATTAGATATAATAGAATTATTTAATTATATAGCTCTATACCGCGTAGCTTTATTATAATAAGTATTATTACTTACTAATAAAATTTAATATAGAAGTATAATATATATATATTTCTTATTATATACTACTACTATATTAATTAGCGATATAAATTATTTAATATTTATAAGTATAATATCTATCTACTTCTTAATCTTTTTAAAAGAGTCGCGATAAGTTTAAAATTACTTATATTAATAAATATTAAAATTAATATTATAAATTTAAAAGTAATTAAGAATAAGATTATATTTTTATATATTTATAATATATATCTTTAAAGTTTTTTTTTACTTTCTTTTTTAACTATCTATAAGATTAAATACGAGATTATATATTTTATATAAGAGAATATAATAACTATTAATAGTACGTATTTTAATAAATATATATTTAGATTCTTAAATCTATATATTCTTAATAAAGAACTATAATATAAAAATTTCCTTACTCTTTATATTTATTAAAGTAGTAATATTATATTTATTTAATAATATTATAATTTCGCCTTATAATACTAGGACGCGAGGTTACTACTTAATAAATAGTAGATTTAATACTTTAATAATAAATATTAAACTTTATCTTTTTTCTTATTAGAGTCTTTATTATATTTTTTATTACTTATAATATAGTTTATATATTTAGATAAGCCCTTATAGTATCTATACTACTAGTAATTCTAGTACTAAATATTAAAAGAAATAGACTTTCTTTACTTAATAATAAAGTTACTATTTTTAAGTTTTATTTATATAAACTTTTAGTCTTATAATATTAAAAAGAATAAATTCTTCTTCTACTTCTTTATATATTATTCTTTAGACTTAGTAATTTATTAGTTACTACTTTTCTAAGTAACTACTTTATTACTATAGTAAGACTTATTTAAAGTAGATAGCTTTTTTATTTTTTATAATCTTTACTTTATACTTTAATACTATAATAATAACGTAGTATAGATAATAAATTAAGTTATTTTTTTTATTATTTTTAAAAAGATTTTCTTTATTACTTTATTATATAAAGCTTTTATATATTTTATATTAATAATTACGCGGTCTCGCTATATCTATAGAATTATAAGATAATTATTAAAGCTTATAATTAATTAATTATCTCTTATAGCCGTCTTAGCTAGTTAATAATCTACGTTATAAAACTTAATAGCTAGATTATATATTTAATTTAAATATTATTCTTTATATTTCTTTTAAATAGATTTCTCTATTTTATATAATATAATATTTTAAATATTTTTTTAAATCTACTTCTTTATATTTATTAAAATAGTAGAAGATTAGTAAATCTTTTTCTTATCTATTTAAAAATTAATATAAGGCGTAAAAATAATATAGTTTTTATAATTTTAAAAAAATATAATTACTAAGTTATAGCTATTAAGATATTATATATTAAATATCTTAATAATACTTATTCTCTTATAATTTATATTATAATAATAATTATCGCTATACTCGTAATAATACTCTCGTATATTTTATATTTTAATAAGCTTAAGTTTTTTAATAGCTAGCTGCTTCTTAATATTAAGCTTTAAAAGTTAAAAGCGTTAAACTAAAGTTAAGTCTATATAGCGAGAATTCTTATTAGTAGATATAAAATTAATAAATATAATATTACCGCGATTATTATTATTAATAATAATATTATTAGAAGTTATATCGATATTATAAATAATATTTTAATTATTAAATTATAAAATAAATATATATTCGTCTTCTTAGCTATTAATATTATTTATTTAGATTATAGAAATATTTCTACTTTATAAATTAATAAAATTAGCTTATAAGTTACTTATTATAGCTAATTAAGTAGCTCTATATAAATAGAGCTATTAAAACTATAAAGTTATAAAAATCTCTTTATTATAAAACTATATAGCTATTAAATATTATTATAAGGTTACTAAAATTAATATATATAGATTACTAAATAAACTAATAGCTAAAAAAGAAGAATAGAATAAAAGAGTTTATAAGTATTTAAGATTACTACTAAATATACTAAAATATTCGCTCTAGCTGCGTAAATCGCAGTTCAGTAAGTTAGCTCTAACTAAGCGACTAGCCTTATATTCCTTCGCCTCTACAATAATAATAGTAATTATTAAGTACTTTATAATTATAATATTATTTTTAATTTATATAATAGATTACTTTAGATATTATATTATTATAAAAAGCTATCTATTATCTAATTAATTAATTACTTTAGTAATTATTAATATAATTATATAAAGTATAGCTTTAGCGATTATTTAAAATATACTTTTATAAGAAGAAGTATTAGAATTATTTTAAAAATATTTTAAAATAGCTTTAAATATATTCTAAGTAAGATAAAGCTATTTATTAATAAAGAGAGACTTATAGTTAATTAATATCTATAGCTATTTAAACTTATTTTTTCCTATAATAAAGATAAGAATAAGGGTAAAGATAAAGCGAAGCGTCAGATAATAATTAAATAGATTAGAATAATTATAAGGCTTATAGATAGTGACTATAGATGGCTGTTGAGATCATTGATGATAGCGCACGATAGCGCACAAGTAGAGTGATCGAAAGATGAAAAGCGAATAGATGGAGGTAGATACAGCTAGGCCTGGTCTAGCGTAGCACGATCTCCGCTTAGCAAAAGTTCCAACGATTATACAGCCACGACAGCCAAGGATGATTGTAGCGACGGTCAGTCGACCCAAACGCTCCAGTAGTAATCCAAACTGCTACCCACCGCCGATATTTAGTGCACTCTTCGACCTGACTCCGCACCGGCTTACCTACCCCACTTTTTCACGTGTCGCTTGGCCAATACGACAACTGCACGACTGCCACACATGAACAATGTTACGACATCAAAAGCATCTTGCGGTGAGAGTCAGCAGCCACTTCCTTCCTTCAAAATACACTATGGAGCTCATCCTTTATTGCTGATGCACCTGTGACTGTGACTCCAAAGGTCGAAAACAGAGGGACCGCGCAACGCCCCCACAAAACCCAAATGTCTGTGCTTTATTCGAGCGTCTGTGCTCAAAAACGCTTCACCCCACCCGAGAATCTGACCTCCACCAGCCATGGATAGATATGTTCGATCGTCATCTGCTCCATGCGAACCCTGCGAGATCAATGGCGTTACACTTGCTGACGCTGTAGCGGATCGGCCCAGCGGCTACCGGAGTACAATATGCATATGGAATCTCAACAAAACCACAATGACTTTGGCATGTCAGCTGTCACTGCCGAACTGTGGGGAAAGCTAGCGAGCATTTCCTGCAGGCCCATCATTCGTCTAGTACTAATACCATGCTCGTGCTCTCTCCGTCTCACACCCCAACCTTTTAGGCAAGTGGTGCTGCCACGGTAAGTCAAGATTCTCTACATCAACGTATACACCAGCCAACGGAGAGAGGAACGCTTCATTGTTGTGGTCACTTTTCTCTCTAAAGCATATCCCGAGGCCGCGTCAATGCACATACATTCATTGCCGCAGGCGAGCAATCATGAAGCGCCATCGGGGCCCCTCTCATGACCATTTTGATTTGATGCTTTCGAAGAACCAACCCTCGCGGGTCCTGATACCTATTCAAGGGGATCAGTTTAAGCTCAATTTACGGTTCTTGCAGGGTATGCTCGGCCTTGATGGCCTAAGGCCTAGCCCCTACAAGACTTTCAGCATTGCATCCCATACTGGCAGCTGCTTATAACCCTGTGACTTCCGTCCAATGGTCTTGCAAATGATCGCGCCGTCATTGAAAGGTTTTGCTATTGACCGAAGCCGCATGTTGTCCCCGGTTCGAAGCTAAAACATCCTCGAGGTTGTTTCATTTTGCTATTTGCGCTTGGCACATTACTACCGAATCAATACTACCGACTCGGCATGTGTTGACTGTTCTAATCGACGCCCGCCGTAAGTAGCGGATTTATAGTCGGCAGAGTCCATTACATAAAGACCAGTGTTGTGGAGGTCAGATGGACAAACATTCTCATTGCGACTCATCTATTTAGTCCTCGTCATTCTCCAGCTCAAGATTTGTTATTCTATGGTGCAGCACTAACAAGGCAGCACTTATATATACGTGCCTTGACCGAGTCTCAGTACCATTTCGTGGCGTATTTGCATGACGTCCTGTTTTTCATCGGCAGTTTGGTGTGGTGCCCACTTTCCCAAAGCGTCAACAATATCTTCCGAGTATATCCAATACTCTAATCCAAACCCCACAGAACTTGTCAGAGTTTGTCAAGGCCCCAATCTGTTTCATTTGGTCCCCTTACCCAAGGGTAGCAAACACTCTTTTCCAAGAACGCTTCATCATGTATTTTTCTACTTTTTTGATTCAAGTAATCCTACATGGGCTCTGCTCTGCAGGATATGTACTGGAAACGAGCTACACGTCGGCCAATTGGTTCGATCTTTTTAGCTTCCAAACTGTACGTTGCCTAATTTCCTACCCCATGTATACCTGCCAATCGAACTCACTCCTTGTCTCAGTCTGCCGACCCTACGGGTGGTTACGTGAACTACGTGGACCAAGCTGTAGCAACCAGAAATGGCTACATCAACACCGACAACGGCACTGTCTTCATGGGTGTCGACAGCACCAACGTTGCTAATGGAACCGGCCGAAATAGTGTGCACATAGTCAGCAATACAGCCTACAACTATGGCTTATTTGCACTTGATGTCTCTCATATGCCGGGAGGGATTTGCGGCACATGGCAGGTTCTTCCTCATGCCTTCAAGTTTATTGCAATCAGCATATGGGCTAATATCTAGCCACTCGCAGGCCAGCTTTCTGGATGGTCGGTCCCAATTGGCCCAATGACGGCGAAATCGACATTATCGAAGGCGTCAACGACAACGCAAACAACGCTATGACCTTACATACCTCGGACGGCTGCTCCATCACCGATGATGGCGATTTCACCGGCACTCTGACTACCTCTAATTGCTACTCCTACGCACCTGGCCAACCGACAAATGCCGGCTGTGATGTTCAAGATCAAAACACGCAATCTTACGGACAGGGTTTCAACTCGAACGGAGGCGGTGTCATTGTCACAGAGTGGACCACCAGCGACATCAAAATCTGGTTCTTCCCGCACGGGACGACGCCCTCGGACCTCGAAGCAGGAGATCCCGATCCAGCGTCTTGGGAAGAGCCAGTCGCCCAGTATCAGGGGAATTGCAACATTTCCAGTCACTTTGCCGACATGCAGATTGTGAGATTCCCCTTCTGCACCACCTTTACCACCGACTTGCGCTCCCCTTTCCCCACACTACCCCGTACCCACCACTCCCATCGCCGACAAGTACCCTAACACCACCCCCCAGGTCCTCAACACCGACTTCTGCGGCGACTGGGCCGGCGGCGCCTGGGCCTCCAGCGCCTACTGTTCCTCCCTCGCCGACACCTGCAACGACTACGTGCAATACAACCCCTCTGCCTTCAAAGACGCCTTCTGGTCCATCAATAGCCTGAACGTGTATCAGTCTGACGGCGCCGTTTCAGCTGAAAGTCCCGTTGCTGTCAGTCCCGCCGGGCATCGGAAGAATGAGACGGCGCCGCTATTGACCGCGCCGCTTGCGATGGGCGGTGGCCTGCCCGCTCCGCCGGCAAAGAGGGGACCGAGGAGGGGGAAGCGGATGATAGGTCGGAGTGGGTTTGGGTCGAGAGAATGAATCAACCCGGTGGATGGGTGGGTGGGTGGGTTTGTTGTTCACGGTGGTTTCGCATTGTACATATTTACCGTCCTTGCCGTGCGTCTCGTTTTGTCTGGTATCTACCCCTTCTTACCCCTGTACATACGCGTCGTTATCATCATGCCCTCCATTTATTTGTCATTTCTCAATCCCCTTCACCATGTACATATCTTCCCTTACCTGTACATAGCATTACCATTCCTGTACATACTTCTTCATACTTCCTATAATCCGCAAGACAGACCCCTCTGCTCCTGCCCCGTTGCACCGCCAACCCTATACTCGACGATCCAACTCGAGGCTGCATTCCCTAATAGCATCTGCTTCCCCATCAAAAGTGTAATCCTACGCAACGGGGCTCTACAATTCATCTTCTCGATGGCGGAGATGCTGTGGAAAATAGCCAGGATATGCCGGGTAATCTGGCTTCGACTTGGTACAAGCTTGGGGCTTGTCGACTGATTTGACATGGTTGGCTCTATTCACCGCGGCGCACGTCTGGAGTATGGGAACTAGCCAGGAGTATTTGATCGGTGATAATTTGGGTCTTTTGACTGGTTGTGCAAGTCTTGACTCAGTCTTCTTCATCGTGGCGGTAAAAAGCCAGATGCAATCAATCAATCAATCATGGCCTCGCGTACTCTAAGTTCCCGATACCAACATAGCGTTGCACTGATCTCATTGAGATCAACGTGCCTTCAACATGCCCGTTACAGCTGCTCTGACACGTTTGGAGAACGCGACTTGGAAAATGCAGCGTTTAGCGTGAGTGGAGGGGAGAGTGTACCTACACTACTCCGTAGTGCATCCGATTGTAAGGTAGTGTAAGCTTTAGCCCCCACCCCGCTCACCCCGACAGAGCGCCACCACAGCCAATGGCAGCAGTAACACGTGGTGTCCAAGATGTTTTCTTTTTATTACATAGATGCATCGACCGTTCCCATTATCCATGGTAATTATGCATTATCATCATCGGAAAGATTGACCTGCATGAGCATGATCATGACGCAATCACGCGAGAAAGCCCGTGGCCCAGTCACGCACGTCTCCGCGGCACCCCTCGCGTGCGTTCATCTAACAGCCCACATGTCGGGTAATGCAAGGTGCGTACTAAGCGGCGGACAGTGCAGCTGCCAGCATCGGCGATGAGATGGGTGTTTTCTTTACGTCATTATTATGAATGTGGGCGCTCCCTTTTAGTTTTGACATGGCTTAAAGTACCTCGCACATTATTGTTATTAATATTTGGTGCACCAACGCCAAGGCTCATCTCAATTTTTGATGAGGGTTTAGCTGAGTTTAATTCTATTTGGGCCCGCTGTTTCGGCTCGATGGTGGCTGGCCACTAGCAAGGATTCACACGTGGCATACTAATCAACAGTTGAATTGACCGGCCTCTTCTGCTCTACTGATTCTACTGCCGACCTCTCTCTGCTCTCTCCTAGCCTTGGCCGTCATTCAATTGACAATGGCTGCCAGTGTGCCACACATTGCCATGAACCAATCGACTCACGACAACAACATGTAGATATCATACAGTTATGGATAACAGCTCTCGGCCGGCCAGTACCTAGTAGTGAAATAGCCATCCCGTGCGAGATGGACAACTAAATTCGAATCCGTTCAGCTGTATAATGTGTGCTGACTGACTTTACCCGAAAGGAGGCTAGGGCGCGAGAGTTCCGCGGAAAGAGCCTCCCTGGCCTAGAGATTGGTCCCTCAATTTCAGCTTTGCAATGCCTCCAGCCTGCTAGGTGTTGGCACCCGCTGCAAAACGGAATGGCAAACCGAGCCAGCCATGAGTACCGAGTACCGGCCATGGATAAGCTCGACAGCAACTGCAGCAAGAGCCATGTACGTAACCTGAGCATGGGTCAGGAAAGGCTTCTAAAGGAGCCACACGCCGATGACTTATTATCGCCTCTCGGTCCTCCATCTTCCTCCATATTTCCATTCAGTTCTTGTTGTACTAGTACCAAGCTACCGCTTAGATCCACTTACTCAGAATGTCGCTCCCCAACGTTTTCAATGTGGCTGTCTGGTTCGCCCTGGCCCTGTTGCTTTGGACTCTGTTCAGCAAGCTCTACCGGGCCTATGCCTCTCCCCTGAAAGATGTGCAGGGTCCATGGCTAGCAAGGTTCACTCGACTCTGGTATGCAAAATCAGCATACTCGCGACAAGGCCACAAAATCAATATGGATTTGCATAAAAAGTACGGTCCCATCGTTCGCATTGCCCCAAATGAATACAGCATCGACGATTTGGAAGCCGCTAAGATCATCTATCGCTCACGGGATCCTTTGGTCAAGGTCTATTGAACTATTCTACAGGACCCAGAAATATTCTCACTGATCGGAGTCCGCAGGCGCCACGATATGCAGGATGGGGTCTGCCGAACGCAGAGCCGAGTACCTTTACCACCTTGGACAACGCGCATCACGCAGCACGCATACGCCAGGTGAACTCGTTATATCAGACTAGCGCACTTGTAAATATTGAGTACCAAATCGATGGCGCGACAAACGACTTCGTGGAGAAACTGTCGGAATTTGCTACCGAGGGCAAGACGGTCGACATGAGCGATTGGTTGAAGTATTTTGCCTTTGACGCCGTTGGGTCTCTTTCGGTCAGCAGCCAATATACCATGATCAGTCACAACGATGAGATACTAATTAATTCTGTTCAGTTTGGCAAGCCTTTTGGCTTCCTCCAAAAAGGGGCAGATATTGCCGGAATCCTAGAGACAATCCATTCTTATGCATTTTACGGGTTTGTAGCGGGCATCTATCACGAGTGGCACCCCACCACGTACAAGATATGGCAATGGCTAGCCCCCAAGGATCGCGGAGGAGGCATCGGCCACATCATGCAGTTCGCAGGCCAAACCATGGACGACTGGAATCAACGCTTAGAGTCGGAGAAGGCCAAAGATGAGGAGAAGACTAACGGTGGTGACTTACTCCACAACAACCAAACAGGTTCCCTGCTGTCCAAGGTCCGAAGGAATCCCGACACTTTCAAGATCGAAGACATCTTTTATCACATGTCCATGAACGTGCTCGCAGGTGGAGAAACCACCGCCGCGTCAACGGCGAACATCGTCTACTATCTGCTCAAGAATCCAAGAGTCCTCGCCAAGCTCCGCGGAGAGCTGGAGGAAGCCTTGGGGAAGCGGGACCAGGCGAGCAAAAGGGTCTCGATGAAGGAGGCGCAGAACATTCCGTACTTGCAGGCCGTGATCAAAGAATCGCTGAGGATCCTACCAAACGGCCTGCATCTCCCGCGCGTCGTGCCGAAAGACGGCCTCACTTTGGCCGGGCAATTCTTCCCGGAAGGCGTAAGTGGTTCCGTCTCTACGAGAACAGGCCCAAGAATAACTCATGACCCTTCATAGACAATGGTCGGGATCAACCCATGGGTCGCTCACGCCAACAGATCCGTCTACGGAGAGGACGCCGACGTGTTCCGGCCGGAGAGGTGGCTGGAGGAGGAAAGCGCGGATGGAGAGAACAAGATGGAGCAGTACTTCTTTACGGTTCGTACTTTTACATCCCGTCACCCGCGACCCCCAATATAAATAAAAACAACCCTCCCTCCCTCCAAACCCCACCCCCGCTAACACCCCTTCCTCCTCCCAGTTCGGCCGCGGCCCCCGCACCTGCCTCGGCAAAAACATCTCCCTCATGGAAATGAGCAAGCTGATCCCTGAGCTCGTCCTGCGCTTCGACATTGCGATGGCGGAGCCGGGGGCCGAGTGGAGGGTCTACAATGACTGGTTCGTCAAGCAGGAGGGTTTCCTGGTAAAGGTAAGCAAGAGGGAGGAGACGGGCGGGCTGTTGTGAATGAAGGAGGGGGAGGAGGAGGTTTGGTTGATTGGGTTTGAGATTTTGGGGGAGGATATAGTAGGGTAGTGAGTGGTGAGGTAGGGAAATAAAGCAGAGTGGTGTTTTTGTTTATATGATGATGGGGTGGGAGATGTGATGAGTATGGTGATGCTATACGATGCTATGCTATGCTACTGTCGCCATTACACGAGCCCGTCTTGCAGTCGGCACTGTACAGTTGGTCATAGATGTGCATTTGAAAAAACACGCAGCTCGCCACGATGCCTCTAGAGCAGAGTACAAAAGGCCGCGACGGATCGGAAAACATGCCCTCAGACATTCATATAAAGTATTCGATCCCACTTGGCTCACCTCACGTTCACGATACCGCAGGGCGTGCATGTCTAGAGTAATCTTCGACTAGAAGGACCTAATCGAACGACGCGTTGGTGTAAAGGAGACGGTGTGGGGGGTTTTTTGGAGGATGGGGTAGAGTTGAGTAGGGTGGACTGTGCTAGGCTCGGTCGTGTGCGCGGTGATGGAGGGAGGGGGAGAATGGGCAAGTTTGTTTCTTTGCACGCTGGATCTGGACGAGCGAGGGAATTCTGGGGTGGGGGAAGAGTGCGTACATTGTTTGTTTATTTGCAGAGACGGACGAGCTAGCTACTTTGCTTATGCTTCCACAGCCGCCTAATCATCGCTACTTTAATTATTGACTCCCGTCTTTCGATCGATATCCTTCCGCTGACATCGGATGCGGTGAGAGGATTACGAATGCCCGTCGTCCTCGCCCTCCGTCCCTATCCATAGCCCGTTTCTCCTTCTCGAGCGTTTCGATTCGACCGAGGACTGCTAGAATGTTGCTGCCGTGCGTGATCCCGTACTGCTTGCAAAATCCGGCAGTCCTTTGGGATGGGATCGTATGACACGGTCGACATCTTATGTCAGGAAGCACTTTGGGGTAACGTCCATATAGCAGAAAGCTCCAAGGGCACCTTTTGGACAACGCTTCGAGGTCTTTGCGTGTGCGACTCTCTCGAAACGCGGTCATCTCAGGGTGTGATCCCTCGGAGTGTACGGTCTGAGCGGCCAGGACTCTCACTGCAGACTTCCGTATCGGGGCTTTAATCCCACGTTCAAGCGCATTGTCCAGGTGATTCGCCCGATCTTTCAGGAGCGACGGTATTCGAGAAGGACCCTGGAATGTCCAGGACTTTAGGTGCAGGACCTCCGTAGAGTCGATTAGTTTCGGTTCATAGCCATAATACTAGAGAGTAAAGAAGGTGGCAGGTTTCAAGAATCGCGCGCTCTTGGGTTGCATCACCACCCATTGTACCGAAGATCTAATCGAAACGCCACTGATTCCGTTCACACCCATCCACGCGAACCTTTCAGAATACCAGCGGAGCTCCAAAACAGAGACAAAAGCGTCAGAGATATCGTCACAGGGACCGCCGCACTCTGCAAGTCACCGGGATGCTCGACGAGCCACCAAGCCCAGAAACCAATGGGTCCCCCAAGGATCAGGCAATGATAGGATAACACACCCAGAAATGAGATGGCGTGTTGGGCTTGCAATCCCCACAAGTCCTCGCGTACGTTGGTCTTTATCTCGACCTGCAATTTCCGCTTAGGGATACGATTCAAAGCGAAACAACGGTCCGGCACCCTTAAGCATTCATGAAACGGGGCAAAGCTGCATCGATCGCCGCACGAAGCAAAAGCTACCTCAAATTCGTGTGGTGAAATGGGCGGGTCATCGGCGTTCGGGGCTCTTGGATCGTAATCGTACAATGTATCTGTAGGTAAGTCTTTCTCTCGATATACGATTGCATCCGCCCATATTTTCTCGAACTGGTAGTAGTAAGCATTGAAGACATCTAGGATGCTATTCGTAAATACCTTCACAAAATCGCAATGGCTCAATTGCCAAATCGAAAGCCAAGATCTGAGACGTCCTCGACGCTGCTTGTATTGCTGTTTCAACGTCCAGAACAAAAGATCATCTCTGCTATATTTTAGCGTATCGATCTGTGCTAGCTCAATGGTAATGCGTGACCCTTTGACGCCAAATAGGATGACAGATTGTATGGTCCCTGGCACATTGATTGTAGTGTCCGCAATTTCCTCTTGGTTCTTCTGAAATGTTCGAGGGGTATGGCCGCCCTGAGCCTGTTTATCCTTGAAGCTTCCGCCGGGACTGGTCGTTGGTGTATTCTGCGGTGAGGAAGGCCCTGCACGTGATCTGTACTGGCTCTGGTGTCCTGATGTAGAAGGATTTGCATATCGAATGCCATCCAGAATAGTATTCCAATTCCAGGACTTTTGCCGCCGCTCTAGTCCGCATAGATGATCATGCTTATTTAGAGTACCTCTACCCGCAAGAAGGTCCTTCATCAGGTCTGCATTAGAGGTGGACATCTCGGTCCAAAGATGCCTGCCGCAATGCTATAACTCTTAGTTGTCAACTGAAACTGACTGGTAGTCTTTGTGTCACTTACACATCGCCAATGCATACGAGTCTCATCCTTTTGGAGAAGCTGCATTCTCGGTCTGAGAGGCCACCAGTGCCATTTCGCACTCGAAATCTGCTCGGCAAACAATTTGAATTTGTTGGAGAGAGAAAGATCCTCTTCATCGGAGAACCATACACTCTCGCTGGGCATAGTCATCATAATTCGAGACACATGGTGTAGATTTTGTGGCAAGAGAAGTACTTTGAGGCCAGTCACAAGGTTTTTGCATGCATTGCTTCCACGTACAAAATCGCTTATTTCGCTACCATTGGGTATTTCATTGTCTTCGTCTTCGTTCTCATCGCTACTAGATTCTGGTCTCTCGAGGACGATCTCATCATTGTAAGTTAGAAAATCATCGTAAGTTAGACATTTCCGGACGATCCGAGAAGCTATTCTCTTCCTAGCGTGTCGACTTCTCAGTAGACGAGAGATTGCTAGTTCGAGGTCGGTCTGCGAATATTTAAATAGTTCGAACGAGAAATGTTCCATTAATCCCTGAATATTGTCCTTGAATTGGCTTCTGTCGACCATCCGTGACATCGGTAACATCTCCCACTTCAGTCGGGTCCGGGACACAGTCTGTTCAATGAGATTGTTTACGTATCTTGCGGCGATTTTGCGTTGGAGTCTTCTCATGGCTTTCCGTGACTTTTGCAATCTCAGAGTCTTTAAACCGATCCATCTCCCTGAACTTGAGGTATCTTGTCTCCGAGAAACAGAAGACTTCGAGCTTCCGGACCTAATTGGGTCTTTGGTGGGGTCGTGGTGGAGCTTTTCTATGGGGCTCCGAATCATACGAGTAGGGCTCTCAGTGCGTCTCTGCGACTTTAACTTGGTAGAAGCGCTAGACTCCAGGCTTTCGGACCCGTCCAAATCCTCGACCGCCAGCGCGTCTCTGCGGCGCATACAATGGACACAATGAGTGTCAATTTCGAGCGACATCATACCCCCTCCGCAGTTCCCGCACCTCCATCGTGGGACTTTGCCCATGGTTTTTGGTCTATCAGAGGTAGTGAGCCTCAGATAGCTAAAATCCGAAGGGAATTCGCCGATATGGTCTTGAAGTTCTTCTTCCCCAAGATTTAGACGCTGAAGTCTTCTTGTTGTCGAGAAAACCGGATTCGATTGACGATTTCTAAGGGATCTCTTGGAGGAGGATGCCGGAGATGCATGGCATGTTCCCTGGGATTTTCACTGTAGGAAAAAATATCATCGATATACGCGGTGCAAAAGTCAACAAGATACCCATGAAGGATGTCGTTGACGAGGGTACAGAATAATTTAGGCAACCTCTTTGAGCGGGGTATTACCAGGGTCTTGGCGCTCAGGATATTCGTGGGCCATTTCAATTTACAGCCTGATCAGGCTCAGAACAAGGCTTCTCGTCCACCAGTCCAACCACCTCCTTCCCTACAAGCACAGCCACCACAATCCTCGCCTTCGCCTCCCACACCCTCTAAACGACCTTTTGATTTCTTGATAAAAGTCCAGAACCCATCACGCCACATCAATCAATCAGCATGACTCTGCAACCTCCCACCGACCAGCGCAACCCCCCCCCCAAGAAACGCAGCCACGGCTCACCCAGCCCACCCCAACCATCAACTCCACACAGCCCTGAATTCCACATTGTATCCCTCCACCTTCTTCTCCCCTTTCCACAACGCAATACAGCGTTCTCTTTAGCTGAGCCTTAACCCCTGATTCTTCCCCCCAAAGCGCTTCTCCTCTTTCCTTGCTTCATTAGTCACTCTACCTACGCACTCTCTTTTCGCATGGAGACTGGAGACTGCATCAGGCAGATGCTGTGCAAGGTTCAGTAGAGAAAGACGTCAAACGGCCGGGGGCGACAAGAAGGGTTTTTGTATTGGGAGCTCGATTTGCATGAATGAAGAGCTTTATCTACCAGATATTTTCAATGTAGGAAAGCAGAGCACTGGGATGTAGCAGCGTCTTATTTCTATAGTATCCTGAAGCTAGGCAATCGTGACGGCGTCCTCTTGCCCTATGTATTCGACGAGCGATGCCACAAAATGCTGAGGACCTTACCGTAGTGTTCTAACAAGTGGCACTAACCGTAGACTGCGATACGAGTCCAGCAGTGTGACTATGCAATACTAATTCAGGGTCATAGTACTTGACATCCTCTCCTAGCTTTCATAACCGTGCCTTTACCTCAGTGCCTGCACTTGCGTCTAAATCTTTAGCTATGCCCCTCGAGATCCAGTCACTGATAGCCATGTTGGTGACCATTGGATTAACTCCACTGGCGCTGGGAAATATGCTAGCATCAGAGACATATAACCCTCTTGTGCCCCACACTTTACCCTTTGGATCTACCACACCGGCTCGCTGATTTGCAGCCATACGGCAAGATCCCATCTGATGAGCGGATCCCCATTTACAATTTGGCAGGGTGAGACCTCTCTTTTGGACCTCAGCGAGCCATGACTGGAACGCAGGGTTGTTTATCCCCTGGCCATTGTCTGTGGAGGCATCGATCTCAGGTCGGGTGAATTTAGGCATGCCTGCCATACCGAGAAAGATTTCCTTTGCTCCTTCCAGGTAGAGGATGTTGGCAAGCGCTACTATACCTACCATTGCATGCTTTGCATCCATTGCGGTAGGTGTATATGCGATCCGGCATCTTCCATCCGTCGGGTCAGGATAGACCCGACCGGGAACCTTTTCTCGTACGATAGGGAATTGACCTGTCATGTAAGCGAGTTTTGAGGCAAACATCTTTAGATCTAGACCGCTAGCCCATGGCTGAAGTGGCAGTAACCAAGAAGGTAACATAGTCATACATTCTAGCTTGACGCCATGATGATTGCCGTCCAGATTTTGGAATTCGTCTACTAGATTTGTGAGTATAGCACCTTCCCAAGGCTTGATAGGCTCTTGGTCCGGGAACGTAGCGTAGATCAGGGTAGTGGGATGGAGGTAGAGATTTCGTCCGATTTGTGGATTCTTGAGCCCGCTTCGAAGCAGCAGCAGAGGGCTTTGGAGACTTCCGGCCGAGATGATAACACGCTTGGCTTTGATGAACACCTCGCGAGTGATTCTATCTGCACCGTTGACGCCGCCGAGGCTGTCCCTTGATCTCCAGGATCCTTTGACGCCGACAGCTGTCTTGTTGCCATTGATGTTCTCAAAGACCACCCTCTCAACTTGAAGACCCTCTAGGAATTGCGCACCAGCTTTTTGAGCATCAGGAAGGAACGTGACAGCAGGCCCCTGTTTCTCGGCAGCATTACAGCCAAGGGTACAGTAGCCGCAATAATGCTTTTTGCCTCCAGTGTTCTGAGGCACAGCTTTGTGACTGTAGCCGAGCTTCCTTGCACCGTCGGCCAGGATTCGGTTGTTCCGATTGTGCTCTATGCACTTCGTAGAGACACCCATCCGATCACATACCCGATCCAAGGAATCCTGAAACTCAGATGAGGTGAAGAATGGAAGGCCTGTATCCGCCCACTCCTTTCGAACAAATGCTTGGGTCTGCAGTGATGCAGACCAATTGACTGTTCCACCTCCTCCCCATGACTGACCCGCTATAATGACGATGCTATTGTCGTCAGACGAGTCTACACCTCCATTCGCAAAGAGATGGAAGAGACCGTCCCTTTCCGACATTGGGAAATGCTCAGGTCCCCAATGGTATGCTTTTTCTACGACCATGACTTGGTGACCGGCTGCTGCAAGGTTTTTGGCGCACACGGCGCCTCCGCATCCACTTCCAACTATGACCACGTCGGTCTCGAGTACCTCGGGCTCAGCGCCAGGAGGCAGTTGGAGAAACGTGTAGTCAAAGCCTTTGCCAGGCTTGCCGTGAACAGGTACTCGAGGAAAGCCGATAATGGGACCTATGGTCGGGCTTGTTCTAGCCCATGCTGAGAGCAAGAGACTCTCGAGACCCATGGCGCTCTGCTTCAATGGTGGGATGTAGGATCTGGCCCAGCTTTGCAGGATTTGCTGTCGGACATTGACGGGCTGGAGATGATAGGAGGTTGTGTAGCCAGTAGTCAAGAGGCAACCGGCTCGTGTACTTGAGCTTGTTAGAATGTAGTCTTCTCTCTTGCTCTGGGTAGAGCTTACTCTAACGCCGACAGTATGACCCTGATTCCTTTCCTTGCATCTTCTCTTACATACTCTCCCAATATTCTCTGTAGAAGCTCCCTGAAGCCCGGCAACGAGCTCGCATTCTCCTGAAGGAACCGGTGTGTAAGATTGGGGTCTGTCCCAATTGGTAGGCGCTGGGTAATGTTGTCAACGGCGGAGGCATATTCAGATGGCGCGAGACAGAGGCTGCTGTTCGACAGGGTCGAGGAGACTTCAATGGATGGGATGACTGCGTCTGCGATTGCCATCAACGTGGTCCATTGTGATTCTGTGAGGACTTGACCCTTTGGTGGAGGGAGTAGAGGAGTTTCAAGGGGGGCAATTAGGTCTAGCTGTGTGCTGGTCATTGTATCCGTTATGAGCGCCGGAATTCGAGCTCGTGGAGATAGTTTTCAGCTCAACTCATCATGTAGAATTTCAGCCGTATGAGAAGCACATCCAAATCAAGCGGTATGGCGAGGAAGAGCGGCGCCGCTGAAACACCATCGACTGGAAAAGAAGGAGGCATTTTCCTATGAATGCTGAGAACCTTGGATTGCTCAGCAACCAAAGGCCAAGATTCTCCCTCCCACTTACCCACACTCAGCCTCGTTCCTCGGCTAAGGACGAGGCAAGTGCGTGGGAGCGTGGCACGATACTCTAGTTTGTACCCAAGTTCGCGCTTACAAATAACTCCCGCGGTGTGTCAGACATGGAATTACGTCACAAATTCTCAATTCGATGACCGCAATAATTCTACGTAATTACATATTCTGGTTCTAGGACATTGTACTCTATGCCCATGTGATTCAAGCACCAGACTCTTACTCCTCGTCAAGTTGCCTTGGACACTGCACCGGATCCAACTGGCAAACATGCTCGTACCAGAAGCAGTCAGCTTACAAAGATTACTTGTAAAAGCTGACTGCGAATGTCAAGTGATCCATCACATACCAATGAGTATCGCTCTGACCATCATCCATGAATGTCACGACATCCTGTCCGAACACTGATCATAATCCGGAGACCAGTCTGGGGCAAGACCCTTCCACAGCCACACCATAGTAAGGGAGAAAGTACAGCAAAAGTCATGCGGAGAGGGAAACTTCCCTCGTGGGAAGTTTCAATTTATGTAGGGGAAGGTCTAGAGCTGAAAGAAGGCAGGAAGGCAGGGAGGTAAAAAGGGTCCAGGCACAGGAGTAATAGGGATTGGTACTCTTGCTATGGATCTTATCAATCTATTTGAGGTCCTAGCACCTGCTCTTATGGCTGATCCTTTTCTGTCCAAGGCTCCACGTCCGGCTCTGGCCCAAGCGGCGTGATAGCCTTTGGGTTTATGTCCCCGTGACTCTTGCTGTAGTTCTCTTTGATATGCTTGAAATTAGTTGTGTCTTTGATGCCAGGGACATTCCAGTACATATTCTTCAACCACCTGTTCAATTTTGGGTAGCCATGTCGTATGCTTCTGACCATGAGCTTGAAATGTTGTTGGTATATCGTGTCAAATCGCACCAATGTCGTGTAAAGTTTGATGTCTACCTCTGTTGGCTGTGTTGTGCCGAGTATGTATGACGTCGAGGAATCCGCTGCCATTTTTTCGAGTCGATCCAGCGTTTCGAAGACAACCCTGCAATGTTTCTCGTACATCTCTTGCGTATCGGCGAAACCGGCTTTATAGACGCCGGTATTGAGATTGGGCATCAGCCAGCTGTTCACCTCATCAATTTTCCCTCTCAACTCGAGCGGATAGGTGTCGAGCTTTCTTCTCTTGTCGCCCTCGGGTAGATGCTCGTCAAACGCATGGTTCAACATGCGCATTATATCTTCACTCTCATTGTTCACGATCTGTTCCGTCTTTTTATCCCACAGCACGGGCACGCTGTATTTTCCCTTGTAATCTCGGTCCGATTTGAAGTAGACGTCATGCAGGAATTTCGAGTGGAAGAGGTGGTCGACAGTGCTGCCAGGGTATTCATCGTCTGTCGCAGGAAAGCGCCAACCGCCATTGTCTTTGGGGTATGGCTTCACGACGCTCATGGGCAGATATTGCTGCAGCCCCTTTAACTCGCGCACGATGATGGCTCTGTGCGCAAAGGGACAGAAGAGGCCGACGTAGAGGTGGTAGCGGTCCGGCTCGACAGGGAAGGAAGAGGAGCCAAGCTGATGCCGCCAGGAGCCATCGGCTGGCGGGTGGTTAGGCATGATTGCCGTTGAGAAGGATGGTGGGAGCGCGAAGAGCTTGGACACTGATAAGCGTGATTGCAGTACTCGCAATGCTCGTGTGACGACGCTATGGATGTTGGGGCTTCCTGGATGTAGCTGTAGCCTGCTTAGTTTCACTCCTTAGCCCATCCACTCACATGTAATATGATGTGTAGTATCAGCAGAAGGGTCCAGGAGCTTTCCTGTTTCTACCTGAAAGCCGTGAGGGTCAAGGCAGCGGTGAGGACAAGTACAGCGTAGCGCCAGAAATGCCGCATCAGTCGTGACTTGTCGTCGTTGTGTTTGACACTTGACAGCTTGGATGAAGCAAGCTATTTCCAGCTATTGCCAGCTACTGCCAGCTATTCTACCGGATTTTGATCCGATATGTGTGATAGGTTGAAAGTGAATGACGATCGACAAACGGTTTTTTGGGGGGGGGGGTTTTGGGGGGGGAGGATGCCTATGACGGAGTGGTTGAACAGGGATGGCTTATCTATCTTATGCGACAAGCCACCTCCCACCAAGAGTCCCTGCATCGGCACATGGATTGACCAATGATTGAATACACGTCAACAGTCATACGGAAATAATGAACCTGTAACACGCTTCTACATGCCTTATTATATGCCTCTTTGCCTCCGATTCTCTGATTCCGAGTGGCATCGCATATTCAATCGCCATCTCGTGGCCATCGAGGTCTGAGAGATTTTGCGCATGCATGGAATGGATCATGATAAAGATAGGTAGCCAGTCGGCTCTGTACCTTGGACAGATGGTCCATGAGATCCCTGCCCTAGCCATGCGAACCTTGGCCCCGGTCTTTCTTCGTCCATTCTTCCCTTGTTCCTCACCCACTGGTGCCCTTTCCACCCTTCCCGAATCAAGTGGCCGGCAATTATCTTGCAAGACGAGGATTGCTTTTCCTCGAATCCTTAGCCATCCTTGCCCATGCTTAGCACCCTTCCATAGCAGCGCTTACCCGAGATAGGTGAACGCTCGTGGGCTAAATGGAGCGAGCCGCGGGGCGCCGTAGCTTCTTCGTCGTAGCTTGGGGAAGGGGAAGAATCGACAAAGCAACGCTTCTCTCTTCTAACTTTTCTTCTTCTTCTTCTCCCGTCGTCTAAGTCTTGGGTTCTTTGGCTTTTGGCTGTTTTGTATATAGACGTCCGCGCCCTTGTTTTCTCCTTGGATTCCTCTGTCATGGTGTTTGGGACCTGTTTCCAATTGTCCGTGCTGCGTCGGTCTGCTATCTGCTAATATCCGGGGCCCAAAGGATCTTCAGTGAATGCAACCCCTCCAGCAATCAGAGATCAAACAAGCACTCTCTTCACCACTGACCCACATTTTCCTATCAAACAGGAGCAGTCACCGCCCTTACAACTCAGGCCTATCTCTTGCCCGGTCAGATTGCCCTTGCTCGGACTGGAGGAGCAATGGGCCTGTCATAAAGCTGCTTCACATATTTCCTGACTTGTTCCACACACACACACACACACACACGTGGGTTATCTATCTGCACCTTTATCTCCGAAAACACACCATCACATTCACGCCAATTGTAATCATACCCCTCTACAACGACAAGGTTCGAGTCCTTAATTCTTATAATAAGACCTGCCGTCTTCCGTCCTCGCTACGTCTTCCACACTTCTCCAGACTCTCGGGTCCGTCTTATCTCGCATCTTGCCCGCAATGGCAACAACACTCCCCACCAGCTTCCCCAACCCTCGCCCACCCGATCAATTCACCGTTACCACCCCCCCAAACTCCCAAGGGTACCAGCAATACCCATCACACTTCCCTCAACAACACCCACATCAGCCCTCAACACAATCCTCTCTCGGCTACCCTCCCCAGTACCCAGCAATGGATCCCAATACCCCGCTCAACATGTCGCCGTCCTCGCCTCACGCTTCCTCCCAATTCCCACCGCTCGCAACCCGCCAACTGCGCCCCCCGAAGACACCCATGTACGTCCCCGCCGCACTCCGCCCCACCGAGCGCCCTCCCCGCGCCTCCCCCCTCACACCTCCACGCTCCGTCCACGGCAGTACAGATAGTCTCGACGGCGCAGAACCCAGGCGGCCGATGAGTAGGCGCGGTACCGCCGATACTCACAGACAGGCTTCCCTCGGCGACCTCTCCGAGGAAGGCCAGTCGCAATTGTCAGAGCAAGCGATACTGATCACCGGCCTCCCCGAAGTAACGGGTCCGCCCACGCGCGATCACTGGAAGCCGGATGCCCAAGCCTCCATCTGCGACGCACCTGTCTGCCAGAAATCCTTCGGTCTCTTCGAGCGACGGCATCATTGCCGGCACTGTGGGAATGTGTTTTGTGGGAAGCACTCCGTGTGGCAGATACCTCTCGATCAGGACGGGAACTATCATCCGAACGGGGGACTCCATCGGGGATGTGGACATTGCTGGGGAATGTATGGGAAGTGGAAAGAAGACAAGCTTGAAGCGGCCGCAAGGGGGGAGAGTCTGACACCCAACACGCCGGCGAAAGCTGTAGGCAAGGGGACTGGCAAGAGTGCGGATGACAAGAGAGGCAGCGTTGCGGCGAGCCTGACGAGGGAATGGAACTGGAGCACCTTTTGAAAGCCCCAATTCACCGGATCCTATCGACCGCTGTCCCATTCAGCTCGCGAGAGCTTCGTCGCTCAAGCACCTTCCTACCATATGTCGATCAACTTGACATCTCTGCACCGTGGCAAGCACATGCTGACGTTGGCCGAGTCACCGCCAGGCTCGAGGACCTATCCGTATGCCTCATCGACCCCCACCACCATACTACACCTCCAAAACGTCAGTCCATCCACCTCAACGCACCCTTTGGACAAACTTCCATCACGACCTTTCCCCCCTCCCACCGTTCAACAACCCCCACTCGCATTGCACCCCCTCACCCCCTCCGTTGCATCAACATCAACATCAACATCAACATCAACATCAACATCATCAACATCATCCACATTCAAAATCAGCATATCACACCAATCGCATCCGCATCCGCATCCGCATCCGCATTCCGTTCACATTCAGCATACCGGCGCAATGGCATACACCGTACAATAGAGATTTTCACAGTCGATCGCTAGATACCCAGCGTACCCGCTCGTTCCTATTAATGTTTCGACCTTATTTATTTTCCAACAGCTAGAAGGACAGGATAAAGCACAGATAGGATAGGTTTTGGGACTTTTTAGCCGGGCGTTTCGGGTGAAGCGCGGGAAGGATTTCACAGCGGGCCTGATGTATCTTACAGGAACCTTTGACATTTGAACGCATGCGTGCGTTGCGATTTCGGGCTGCGCGGTATGGTATGGTATGGTATGATGCGAGGGTGTATTATCCGTCTGTTCATCTAGGTTGCGATTATATGGTGCTCGATGGACATTAGTGGGAGGAACAAGGTAATCATCTGGCTCAATCGATTCGATATCGATAGGAAGAAGGATTCAATCTTTTGATTCTACCTTCATGAGCACTTTGCATAAATCTTCACACAAGCAATGCGTTAAGAATATTTGGAAAGCGCCGTCAATCAATGATCGTGAGAAAAACAAGATAAATAATCACCGGAGACCAGCAGATACAATCTCAACGCGGCTAATAACCATTTGACTATTTTCACCAGCAACTACTATAAACCTATCCATGCTCTACGTACGCACATGTTACCTCACTAAAGCCATGCACATACACCTCCAGCGCCAGTGCTACATCATCTCTCACTTATACTCCACATCCCACAAGAGAGCAAAAAATGAGCAAGCAGTAGGCCGCCCAAGGGGGTATATAAACGCCGACCAGTCCCCCAAACGCTAGAAAAGATCCATCGAAAGTACCAGTGTGCCTCCTGAGGCGCGGTCGTATATAGCGTTTATCGAATATAGTTATTGAATATAATTGTGACGATCGAGGAGTAAGGAAGGGTGCAGTCATAAGAAGAGTTCAGATAATCACCTCGCCAAGATAGCCCAGATCATCGACGAGTTCTCCGAGAGCGGTCATGTGATGTTCAGACCCATCGTTCCAGGAGTGGACGAGATCCTGCTTGGCGTTCTGTTGGGCAAAGGGCGACGCACCGTCCGTCTTCTTGAGTGTGAGACTGGGGAGCTTCCGGATGGTGAGTACGGAAGCATGATCGTCGTTGGGAAGACTGTAGCCTTGAAAGCCACCCAATGTGACATGTGATGTTTGCGCATCGCCTCCATGCGGCAGCGATAGGTTTGCCGGCCCCGCTCGTGAAGAAGGCCTGGTCGAGAGAGAATTAGGATCGCTGCTGTTACTCTTGCCCATCTCAGAGAGAGATTCTGAGTCACGTAGCGTCGGTAGCAATTCATCTCCAAACTCGCTCATGAAAGGAGTTTCGGGCTGGGAGAGATGGTAAGGAGACGTAGGTCCTGAGTGAGTCGTATTAGGGGCCAGGCAAGGCGAGAAATTAGCGCTAGCAGCATATGATGCTAAGGATTCGGCATAGCCATACTTGAGAGTGTGAGAGTCGGCCTCAAGGGATCCAGGTGACTCCGTTGACGGAAACGCCTTTGATGTAGCTGTTTGTTTGTCAACAGCCATGTTGGTGGCATCTGCTAGTGTCTCGACGGCGTCTGGCACAAGATCAAGTCTGCCAAGGTGATCACTCAGCTCCATGTCATTCCTTTCATCAGCGATAGTCGGCGCGAAATACGAAAGAGTGTCTCTGAGCTGCTCAAGCGGGTGTTTATGACTTGACAAAAATGAGGACTCCAAAATGCGGACTGAGGATGTTGCATCCCCGTCCTCGAGCTCCTGCGCTCCCTTCTTTGGAGGAGCCGAGTGGCCTTGGTCGCTGGATGAGAGCTGCTCCAAGAGACAAACACTGTTCCGTGATCCTTTGAGACTGACTATGAAGGCTGTAGGCGCTCGGTCCGAATCGTCCGCTGTAGAAGGTAGTTGGATCGGCAACTTGAACGCATCACCAATGCTCATAGGCGACGGAGCGAGTACGTGATCATGCAGATTCGTAATTTCCGGGACTGGGTCTGGCGCTTCCTGCACTTTCCGTTGGCCAGCTCTAGAGAAAATCTTGCGCGACCATATTAGGTTTGGTTTTGCGTTCGAGCCCGCAGATCTCGTCTGTCGCATCCGGTGGAAGACTGAGAGAAGAGAATGCTGCCTTTCCAGGGGTAGTAAATCTTGGGACGTCTTTGAGGTTTGCGGCACTATCTCTGCACCGATCGAACCGTTGCATCGCACTCGACCCATTGGTCTAGTCGTAGCTGGGAGACGAGCCTTGCGCGCATGAACGGCTGAAGTAGTAGTCGCTCGGCGAACCCCTGAAGGTAGATACTTGTCCCGCGGATCCAAGGTAAAAACCGCCGAGTCAAGAGAGCTCGATGAGACGTTGCGGTTTCCTCCCAAAGGCATCTCCCCTTGGATAGGTACATCTAAGACGTTGACCATCTGACCGGGGAGAAGAGGGCAGAGGCTTGTCGAAGGTTCCGCTGGATCGTGGTACTCAATGTCACCATCGAGGATGTACTGAATACTCCATTAGCTAAAGCCATGAGGAGGTTCATGGGCCGAATTGAGTCTCACGTAGTACCAGTAAGTTCCTCCCATCTTCAAGCCCCCATCACGTCTCGTAGATGCGTTCATAGTGTCGCCGTCACAAGTGATGTTCTCGAAGGTATGGCATCCTCGCCATTGACCAGGACCTGTCCTCCGATCCCTCTTGAGTTGATATGGCTTGGAGAAATTGTCCCAGGATCCCAAGATCTCAACAGAGAAGACGGTTGTCGGTGCTTGGCTGTCTCCCGTTAATCTTTGGTATCATAGAGTGGAGGGCAATGGAAAGGCTTACAGCATGAAAGTAATGAGCGTAGTGGAGGCCATCAGGCCTATCTAGAGTACGAAAAGAAGGAAGGAGACATGAACAAGTTACGAAGATGTGAGCAGAAACAGGGTATAAGAGTTGTAGGACCAGCCCGAAGAAGAGGAGGAGCGGTTGAGGGAATTTTGCTCTATCTGTGCTGAATTTGAGTGGTGGCGTTGATTCCAAGGGAAAGTGCAAGCTTACACGCTTTCCAAGCTTTTCAAAACCGTTATTTCCAATGCACCACTTTCTTTCACCATCATCCACTCCACAAACTTAGCGCCAAGCCCACGTGCCCCCCCAAGTCACCACAAATATGAGGCACCCCAAGGCCCTCCTTTTCCAAATCACAATTGCCAATTGCTCCTCAGCACAATGGATGATTGAGGCAACTCGGCCGACGGTAATCTCCAGTGCCGCTCACTGCCAATGCAAGATCTCCGGGATTGACCGTTGAGCAGATACCCGCGGAAAGAGGCCAAGGCGCCACAGAATTGTCATCTAGCCTTTGGCGGACTGTTGCAGCAGCAATCATTCCTCGATCGTCATCTGATAAAGCGAGCAGTTACCGGGTTCAGGGATTTCTTGCGGTCGCTGCGGGGTCGGGGCTGGTAGTGGTGTTGGGGATGCTTGGGAACGGCGATGAATGGGTTCCCAAATCCCGGTGAACGCAACCCCGGATGTTTATATACTCGGAACTTTAAAATGGGGGTGGAGGAGGGAAAACGGGGAAGGGTGGGGTTTGGGCGCATCTTATGTTCGAGCACCCAGCTTTGTGGGTCAGCCACTCAGAAACAAAGACACCAAACAAGGCCAGGCAGGCCAAAAGCGGCGCGCTAGGAGCTGAATATTGGGGGCAACGCGGCGAATCGGTCGCCATATGAACGCCTAATTGGACCTTTCTGGCTCACCAGCTCGTCATTCCTGCAAGCGATGTCTAGGTGACCGAACAAAACCGTTGTTCCGCACCACCCAGCTATGAGCTGGCAACAGTTGCCCTTTTGCGATTTGCGAGTTCAACAGAGGAGGGGTACTGCATTGCATATTATTATTGCATGAGGTTGACCATGCATGCATTCTGCATGAACGCCAAGGGCACCAACGCGTGGAAAATAGAGAGGTTGGTGATCGCGCGCATCCCTGGCCCTAGTTTTACCGCTTCGGGGATGCCTCGTACAGCGCAATCTTAGGTTCGACTTTCGAGGCAAACCGGTTTATTAGTGAGACCCTGAACACGGCATCTGCTCCGGGCGTCGAGACGGACTTCACCGGTCCCATTCTAAGATGCTATTCTCAGAGGTGACCACCAAACGTTTTTGCTCGGATGGCATGGCGTCAAGTCTGGGGGAGAAGGGAAAGAATCCATCTGGACGCTGAGCCGTTTTTGATTGCCCAGAGAAGGAACTCCAAAGGTCGGCTCCAGGACGCACTTCCAATGATCCTCTTGAGGAACATCTTGAGAGATCAATACGAGCAGTGCACGACCTTAGTCAAACGTTTCTGTTCTCCCACCGCAATGATGACTTGATCCGGTCCGCAACGAATCAGCGCTGGTAAGGCATGTCAAAGAAGGAAACCCATGCAGATTGGGCCCCTGGCCTTGGACAGCACAAATTGAAGTACTTTGGCAGCATCTTTGATGCTTGTACGCAAGGGAAACAAGAGACGATCATACTTACGAGGTTGCCAAAGGTCTTGCCCCTCCTGACTCCCCTCCTGAGCTCGTGAATATTTTCGATATGGTGGGGAAATCTTGAAACAAGTGTCATGCCAAATAGCTTTTTCCTTGCAGCGATAGCGTTGTTCCGTATGCACTTTCCTGCATATGCGCAACATAAGAATCATGGTGGTCACTTGATCGTCAGCTCCCATGAGAACGTCCAGTGCAGTCGTATGAATCTCCACTGTCAGTGTTTCATCTACTTATCTTAAATCTCTAGATGCTGTCGCAAATCGAACGCTGGGCTCGGGCTCGAGCGTCATTACCGCACTTGGGTCTCCCAACCCAAGCAACAAATCTTACATTACGGACCGACATCGGGTATTGGAGTTCTCCGTCATGTTTACGAGTCTTTCTACAGCGTTAAGTCGGTTTGTGAAGCTTACAAGTAGCTTCTTCATGCTAGCAGCTAATACGAGGACCCAGCCCATATAATTCTTACCGGCATGCAGCTTTGTGCATGTGTCATACCCTCCAGCGCGCTATCATGATTGCAAGTTTATCGAATTTTACTCATTGGCCAGTAATATTTGCACAGGGAAGTGTGGCCCAAGATATCGGGCCATAATCAGGGGTGAGAAACATGAAATTCGCTCTCTTTGCGGCAAACTCGATTTGGTTTCACGAGGATTACATTCTCAGCATCCCTGACAGAGCACTTCACTTATGACTCCCTACTGGATTGAAACGGCGGCACTACAGGGCTGCAAGTGGAATTCACAATAATGAAAGAGGACTGGGTGCCGTGCAGTTCGGAGCGAGAGGAGTAGGGAGGTTGCAAAGTGCAGGCTGCGTCAGCCAATCTTGCTAATTCCCTTGCCATCGGACAATTGGTGGTAGCTAATAACCAAAGTATTACGCCTTATGGTACTACTCGTCACGGACTTGGGACCTCGAGATGGCATACGCGGATTCTAATAGCAATCGGGAATCCTCGGTTTGGGGACGCTCCGGCAACAAACAAGGAAAAGTGAAGAGATGGGGGAACAAGTTGTCGAATGGAGCATGATGAGAACAAGTCAGAAGATGTACAGGGCGACCTGGGCCTGAGTCGCCAATTGGGTAAAAAGGAGTAAGCTGTACGAATACTATTGCCGTCGGGAAGGTTTGGCTGCATTAGCTTTCCCTGCAAGCTACCCGGTTTTCATTGGCGATAAGGATATCTACCTTACATACTTAGCTTAATAGCAATATCTTTCTATACAGCTGCAACCATTATTGATCAAGCACAATTTCCTCAAGCGACCGATTAGGCAGCCTTGTATATTGAGAAACCCGGTTTAGGAATGCACGTGTTCGGATGCTTGCGGAAGTGACTTGATTGCATGAACTCAATCAACTTGCTCCAATATGATTTTTCTTTTTTCACATTCGACTTCAACGAGTTCAACTTCAGCTCAGAAAGTTGCTTCCAACATTTTGACAATGGAGAAGGCACAAGTAGCATCCGTGCCGCAACAAGCCGCAGCCCAAAATACAGACTACGTCATTTCCCTAGGAAACACGTCACCGTCAGCTGTATTGTCTCTTCTCACTTCTCCACTCGCCATGCAATACTCGTTATACAAGTATATTAAGCTCAAAGATACTATCACTACTTGATCCACGGCAGACCTGAAACCCTTGCGAGCTCTCAGGCCGCAAAAAAGAGTCCTGTAGCCCATCATGGGAGTCTTTACGCCTTCTAAGCGTATGGGGAACGCCCATCTGCCAAAGGGCAATGCTGATACAGATCCCAGTATCTCAAGACCGCGAGAAAGAGGCCGGAGTGCCTGATGATTCACCCGTCAAGTTCTTGAGCATGCGATCGCTGGCCATGGGTGTTTTGGTGTCTATGGGTGGCTTCATTTTTGGATACGATACTGGTACGAGCCTTTGGGCGGATGTCAAGGACGGAATGGAAGCCTTGACAGAAGACTGCAGGTCAAATTTCTGGCTTCCTTGAGATGCCCGACTTTCTCCAACGCTTTGGCGAGGATCAGGGCAATGGCAATTACAAATTCGGTAATATCCGATCTGGCTTGATTGTTGGCCTGGTCAGTCCTTCTATATTGAGTCACAGTAGATCATACTGACGTCTGTCAGCTCTCCATTGGCACGTTGGCCGGTGCGCTCGCTGTCGCTCCAATCGCGGATCATATTGGCAGAAAATTTTCAATGAGCGTTTGGTCTATCGTCTTCATTGTCGGCGTCATCATACAAATGGCCTCAGAGACCTCTTGGGTGCAAGTCGCTATCGGTAGATTAATCGCGGGTGCTGGGGTCGGCGCTCTCTCAATCATGGTCCCCATGTACACGAGCGAAACTGGACCACGCCAAGTGCGCGGAGCGCTCGTCAGCACCTACCAGCTTTTCATCACTGCGGGAATCTTCACCGCGGACGCCATCAATTTTGGCACCGAGGCTCGCCATAATTCTGGCTCTTGGCGCATACCAATGGGCGTCGGTTTCATCTGGCCTCTCATCCTCGGCATAGGAATCCTTTTCTTCCCAGAATCCCCCCGCTATGCCTACCGCAAAGGCCGCGTAGAGGAAGCCAGGACGACAATGGCCAAATTCTACGGGGTCTCCGAAAATCACCGCGTAGTCCAGCGTGAAATCGGCGAAATCAAAGAAAAGCACGACCTGGAAATCTCCCTAGGCAAACGCCCTTGGATCGAACTGCTTACCGGCCCACGCATGGCCTATCGAACGACCCTTGGTATCGTCCTGCAGGCCCTCCAACAATTGACTGGGGCGAACTTTTTTTTCTACTAGTAGGCACTTTTTTGAGGCCCCCCTCCCCCGCCTCCTTCTCTTTGCCAGCTCAAAAGAACTCCTATGTATGGTAATACTGACTCAGAAATCTGCTAGTGGGACGACAATCTTCCAAGCCACAGGCATCAGCAACAGCTTCGTGACCGCCATGATCCTCGGCGGCGTCAACTTCGGCATGACCTTCTTTGGTCTTTACGTCGTGGAGCGTTTCGGCCGCCGCAGGGCTCTCATCGTAGGCGGTATCGGCATGACTGTCAATTTCCTCATCTTCGCCTCCGTCGGTGCCTTCGCGCTCAACAACGCCACGCCCACCGCCACTCCTGCCGCCGGCGCCGCCATGATCGTCTTCGCATGCCTCTTCATTGCCTTTTATGCCACAACATGGGGTCCCATCATCTGGTGCATCGTCGGGGAGCTCTTCCCCTCTCACTACCGCGCCCGCAGCATGGCATTAGTCACCTCTTCCAACTGGACCTGGAATTTCCTGATCGCCTTCTTCACACCGTTCATCATTGGCGATATCGGGTTCAAATATGGATACGTCTTCGCGGCGTGCAATTTCGCGGCCGTACTGATTGTGTACTTTTTCGTCTGCGAGACGCAGGGGAGGACGTTGGAGGAGATTGATACGATGTATATTAGTAAGGTGAAGCCGTGGAAGAGCAGCAAGTGGGTGCCGCCTAGTGCGAGCGAGGAGGCGCTGGTTGAGAGGATGAGTTATGGCGAAGGGGTGGGGGATGGGGATGTGCAAAAGTAGGGTTGGATTCTTTTTTTGTATATATATACGGAAGGAGATGTATGCAGTATGCCATGGCTAAAGATGCCTATTCTTCGGTACCTTTGAGCTTCCTCTTTCTGCTCTCCCCCTTCGAATACCCAAGCGGGAAAGATGGGTACATCTATGTACACTGGCGATGGTCGTCTTTGGAAGGTACCCATACCGTTTCACAACTGCATAGCGCCTATACCTTTTGCTCGCTATCGAGACCGAGAGTCGACCCTAGAGTACTCTTCTAGAGTTTGGACCGTCGTCTGTGGTTGCGGTAGATGAGGATGTGAGATTGCGATTGGTCTGCCATCGCACTGCGATCTCAACGGCGTCGGTGTGAATCGTGTGAGCTGGCACACATGTACATGTCGGACAAGGCGCCTGTTGTCAAGATTGTGCAAGATGAAACGAAATCGCCGAAGAGGAAGAAATATCCTACCTTACTAGGATTCATATCCGCTCTCGAACGCAGACACCCAGCTTTCGCACCCCTCATACACGCTCACGCTATGCCATACCCCCCCGCCTCAACCTTGACCTCCTCCCGCCTCGACTCACTCACACCATACGAACCCTCTTGCCCCCGCATGGCAACCACGCCCACGCCATCCCCATCAAGATCGAACTCATCACCAGCCGCCTCCGCAGCACCGTCAATGCGCCTAAACCCCCCCAGAGAAATCTTACCGCGGCTCTCACTCTCGCCGGTCACGAATTCCCTCGGCGTGAACAGAGCGCGCATGCCGTGCTGGCGGGCGCGTCGGAGCAGGTGGGAGAGGTTGGGGAGGCAAATGCAGATTGTTGAGATGGCGGCTTCGGCGATGGACCAGTGGTTGTAGGTTATGGTGTTGTCTGGCAGGGTGGGTGGTCAGTGTGGGGTTGTTTTTGGGGATGGTAAGGGGACGGTTTGATGGGTGTTGGGGTTGGGGGTTGGGGGTAGCATTGTTAATTTGGGGGAGGGTAAGGGGACATACATGTGGGGTCGGCGGCGAATGCGTGGCTGTCTTGCACGATGGAGATTAGGCGGCCGAGCGAACAGGCTATTACGCTAGATGCGGTTTTAGTATGAGAGGGATAATGGCTGAGAGGCTAGCGTGTCTCCGCGTGGCATCGTTTACGAACCAATAAGCACAAAAGAAGAAGCCGGTCAATACCATCTTGCGCGCGCGGCCCGTATGCAAGCTCCACAGTACCGGTATGGGCAGCAGCATGATATGGAAGTCTATAACGACGCTAGATACCGTACTCCCGAGGAGCCACCGGTTGCCATCCAGGCAGTGCCCTGGGGTTTCCGGGAGCCAGCTTTTGCGCACCGGGGTGCATTGAAAGATGGTTGATAGGACGGCGAAGAGGAGCCATGCGGTGACGAGGCCTGCGCCGACGAGTATGTTGGTGCGGAAGAGGGAAGAGTTCCTCCATTTGAACACTCGGATGTAGAAGAGGATGGCTGAGTATCTGGGCAGCGTGATTCCGAAACGGTAGAGGTATTCGCACACGTAATGATACTTGAATGATAGGGCTACATTCTCCGCGGATGATTGACTGATATGGCGGCCAAGACCAGCGGACACCCAGGTCAGATTTATGGAAAGTATTCCAAGGACCGTTGGCTTTGATCAAGTTAGTAACGTGGTATTTAGAATCGACCGTCTTCAAGCTGTTTGTGCGGGGAAGGAGGGTTTCAACAAACAGCTTACAAGACTCGCAATAGCCGTCCAATCATCTACGTACATCTCAAGGTCAGTAAAGCTTCCTCAAGACAAATGATTGAGTCGCGAGACAGAGTTCGGAACACAGGGACTAAGGTACCCCAAAAGACACATTGTGACTTGATCCTAATACCTAATAGGGATTGTCACCTCTAAGAAGATATACGTATCCCACCAAAGTCTTTGATTCTTTGATATTAATCTGGACCAGATTCGACAACTGACTGCTATGATAGACAGAACCGTCATGACGATGCAGAGCGCAGTGATTCCTGGTCCACGATTTAGATCTAGCGATTCGGCCACGCTGGACTCAAGTTCACGACATGCAATGAACGTTGACGGTGATGGCCAATCCGTAAAGTTTTGGGTGAAGTAGTAAGTGTAATATACGCGCTAGAACTCAAGGATACAGATCCTTCGCCATGGCGTAGCGAAAGAGTGAGAAGTAAGATATGATCGACATTGTGTGCCATGCAGATGTGACGAAAAGAAACATGGTGCCTCAGCCCTTCCGGAGGTACTAGCTCGTCCACTGTGGCTTTGATCGGACAATATCTGTAAAGTAGATGTGTCAGTCAGTCCTAGGGCAATAAAGATGCGCAGATTGTTGTAGGAATTTTTTTGGCCTTGAACGTGACAAGCCATATCAATCCTGGGGTTCCATCAAAGTGGGAGACTTGCCAACTTCTTGACCCACGCACTCAGAATGCAGGCAGCGGGAACTCCGTTGAGGCCAGCTCACTAATAAGGCTGAAGCTTGGTATGTCAGCTTACTTCGGGAACTCTGCTGATTGGTCAAGAAATTATACCAAGGCTTTGCAGGTGATAGCCCACCATAGCCTTCGCCTCCTTTGGCGTGGCCAACCAGTATGTTATGCTGATTGACAGCGGAGTAGGATTAGCGGACAATCTTCATCGCATCAGGAATCACGGATGTAACAATGGGCACAGCGAAATACAGTCAGCTGAGATTATCTAGAGGCCTCAGGTAGCTGAGATTTCGGGCTCCCCGCTCCCAGTCCGCAGAGACTCGGCCCGGTTGACCCGGCAAGGCCCGCAATGGGTAATATATGGCGGACGAAGCAGCATGTTTCGCTTGGTCTCTTGCATAATGAGAACATGGACTTGCGACATGACTTCCAATGGGCACCGTGGCTGAAAAGTTTTAACATGTAGCGAGTGGGCTTTTCGACTGGATACTATACGATTTGATTGCCAATGGTACATATCTCGGTCAATGACATGCCGGTCATCTTTGCTTCCTCTCGGTTTTGGGCTTCGCCGCAAGCCTTACGTCTGACAAAAGGAACTTCTCGCTGCTGCTTCCCTCACTCAATACTTGAAATCGATTCCCTTCAATCGGATTCTTTGTGGATCGAAGGTTTCGTTTGAATTGCAGCGTCAAGAAAGGACGGTATCTAATTCACGGTCCCGTCCCTCAATTTTAATCGACATGGCGCACCATGTCAATAATGCAAGCACTGCCTCATGAGCATTCAGAATGAAATGTGGCTATCCTGAGTGATTGGAGCGGGGGAAGTTGACCTTATAACAGTGCTGAATCTACAACTAGTCAATTCGGATCATCGAAAGGGGACGGGCAGCGAAGGCCAACCAAACCAGACCGCCGCACTGTTAACACAATTTGTGTCTTGCCACCTTCGCCACTGTACTGTATCTAAAATCTCTTCGCAAGAAACTTTCAGAGTAGGCTCAGATATTTCTACTAAAGTCGCCAAGAGCCCCAGACTGTTTGTCTTTGAACGTTGGTCAACGTTACAAAGAGCTTGCAACAAGATGACAACTACTTCATGCTCAGCGCAACATGGCCTACCACCACTTCTAGTACTACCTACCGAGCTGAAGCTTCAAATTATCAAAGGTCTCGCTGACGACAAGTCACCAAACCTTGCTTGCCTCCGCAGGACCCACACATCCTTTTTGGACATCATATCCAAGTCAGATATTCGCTCCATGTCTCCGCCTTTCATCCTCCGCCGCCAGCTTCTCGATACCGAGCTCAATCACTGTTACCTCCTACCGCCCCACCACTATCCCTGCTACAAATGCACCGCCGTGTTACCTTCTCAAAACTTCCATCCCTGGTTGGTGCAGTGCAATCTCGTCCTTGGGGGAGCATGCGCCTACAACAGATTCTGCAATCGCTGTGGGTATCAGAAATCGATGCTAGGAGAGGGTTATTGGAAGGACCAGGGACGAAAGCAAGTGGCGTTGCAACCGCGTCCAGTAGAGCGCAGACCCTTCAACCCTCTACCCCTTCCTTCTGACACGAAAGCTATTCCTCAATCTATCTTCGATGACTACTGGGTGGAGGACCTCATGGCCCGCTTGAAAAGGAAGTATGAGGGGCTTCCCATTACTTATGTCGTCAACGGGAACTCGGCATCGATTTCTTTCAAAAAGTGACGACTCTTCTGAGATTTGCTCTGAGCACATGTGGAATCTGGATGCGTCATGAATGTCTTCGGAATGGCAACAGGTATAGACCATGTTGCGTGCACTGGTCGCAGGATCAGAAGTGCGAGGGACACAGACTGTATTTAGATCTTGCATTTGGAGAAATAGTTCAACCTGCCTACTCTGGCAACACGGGTTCCTGGTAACCTCACAAGAATGCCCATCCCCCATCGTCTCTGTAAGAGGACTACTTGCATCGCGATCAGCCTCCAAACTCCTGGAGTCTCTCCATGATGGTCACAGCACTATCTTTGTCTTGATAATGATCCACAGTATAGCGCCCCGAAATTTTCTATTGACAAAATCCTCTTTTGCACAAGGAATCATCCTCGAGAGTATACATCCCACCTGCGACACTTGTCAATAGTTCAATCGTTCTCGAGAGCAAAGCTTGGACCCGTCAAAAGAAGCATTAATTGACATCATGAGGAAACCAAGTACTCATATAACAGAAAATTGCGGCTCAGTAGAGATATCGATGCTCCAAGAACCTTCTTTTAAAGATTCTGTCGGATTAGAAGCGGTGGTGGTCTAGGCTTATGTCGGATTGTTTGTGGGAGGGCTGATGTGGATGACGTCCAAAGAATCCGATGCTTGTTTATATACTTCGTCGCAAGGAAAGATCACTTGTCTCCCTAACAGTGAGGTAAAGGTTCCGTAGCCATCACGAACAGGTGGATCTTTGCCGGCCAAAAAGATGATGCCTGGTGATGCTTTTGCTTCGACGCCTGCAGGGTTCGAACCTGCGCTCACGAATGAAACAGATACCTGAGATGATTCAAGTCTGTCGCCTTAATCACTCGGCCAAAATGTCTTTTCTCACAATCTGTGGCTTGATAGAAGTTTACTATGGAGCTATGTAGCTAGGCAGATTTGAGGCTGACGCTAGTCCGTATTTAGTGCTCTACCATCTAGCGTGACTCGATGAGCGAACTCAGCTGAACCGCGACGCAGACGAGGCAGACTCGTGCTTCGATTCATCTATCTCCCTAGGCATCATTATACTATAAACAGTCTTTTGTAATTCAGACTCCCATTCTGCGAATCTCTGATTGATCACAGCAAATACCGCTATTCGATCCTATCAGGACTCCGGAGGCCTCCTAGGACTCCTGTGCTACCATTTAAAAGACGCTTTCCCATCTAGCAGCTCAGAGGATGGCAACCTCATCAGAGTCCATCGAGCAAGCGCCATCTCCCCTCCTCGCATTGCCTGTCGAGCTCAGACTAGAAATCATCTCCCACCTTCCTCACGACGAGTATCCATCACGGGCCTGCTTACGTCGCACACATTCCTCTTTTCTCTCCCTCATCCCCAAAGCTGACATCCGCTCCAAACTATCCGACACAGACCTCGCCAACCAACTTCTCAAAGCCGAAGTGGAATACGCCTACCTTCTGCCTCCGGACCACTACCCTTGCTATTTCTGCGCAAGAGTGCTACCTCTCGATGCCTACAGCATCAGCCCGGTGGGCCGCTTCGGCCATGTTGACAGAAACTCAAACGGAGGCCACCGATCGTGCAAAGACTGCTGCACATTCAATTCAAGTAGCTATAAGAGATCCTTTATCGTAACGCTCATCTGGATCGGATGCACGTTCGAAGAACTACCTATGCCACCCTTGTGCCCTCGTCTACGTTCGCCGAACGAGACTGCAGTGACATTGAGGACAAATGAATTGAGGCAGCACTTGCGAGGTGTCAGGCAGCAGGCGCAGAATCAAGGTGCTATCACCGAGGAGTGACAGGACCCCACAGGCGCAGATGAAGCGCAATCTATGAGTGTGTTAATCTCTCGAGGAATAGCTTCTACAGGGATCAAAGCTGATATCTTCGGGAAGCCCATTTTCTGTACGAAGTGTGCTTACGAGTAGCCAAAGGTTTCTCATTGGGTACTCTGCTCTTGTGAGGTAGTGCAATTGGGCTACTGCAGGGAGACCTAGATGTCGATGATCATCTCGTAGGAAGGCGGTCCGAAATACGATCTTGTCAGCTCTCATGATCAGCGATAAATTTACTTGTCAATGCAGCAGAGGCGGCCGAACAAATCAGTGCTTGGAACATAAGCAAATGCTTGCTATTAATTACTACATTGCTACATGCCCACGAGGTTCGGAATGCTCGGCGATCTGCGCTTAATATTCTTGGAAAGATGCGCCCTTACCAACAGTAGCTTCCATCCACGCAAGTACGCCAAAATATTGATCACTGTTCTTCGTCCCTTCGTCGCCCTCTTCATCAATTGAAGAACCAGAAAGGCTGATTTTCTATCGAATTGACAGGTGTCCCTGATTATCGTGACTGTGCAGCATGTGTGTCAGCCTTGCATACTAAGGAGAGGTGTGCACATTGGAAATCACCAGCTGAGATCTTGGCAAACCCTCCCCATGTTTGTAATTATGGCGTGGGTATGGCCGGGGGTCTCCCTTCACCCCTAGGACGTCGAACGCTCTTTTGTTGACAGCATGTATCATCGTGCCAAAGTTCTTGCCATGACCATTACTTGGGCCCGTTATAGCTACTTTGAATCCTTCACTACCGTGCACTTTACATTTGACCATTTGGTACGCATGGCTATCCTTCGTCAGTGTTGAACCGCTATCTTGTTTATAGATAACATTGCGAAAGCTTACCAAAGCTCATGCAGCATCGTAGCGATCGTGTGATTTAATGGGGTTCTGTGCCACCAATCAGGTTCGAGGAGGATGAAGTCTGCGTTCAGCGAGGTTAAAGCCTTCCCGTGACCAAGGGGTCGAGTGTCACCAAATGTCCTCCGCAACGGGAACCTTTTTGGGCTTGCCCAAGTGATACATACGTGTCCCTTGAGCTCTCCACGGAAGAATACAATATCTAGATCGCTGAAACACTTGATAGCGACATCCGGACCCCAGCGACCCTGTAACGCGTTGTCCAACATGGTCCGTAGACGGTCAATAGCATCGTTTTCCTCAGCAGACGCGGGCCTCCGTGAAGAGTTGTGTTCCACGATGTCCCATGCTGCTTGCCTGATGCTGACCTTTTCCCACCTGTTGGGTTCAGAGAACCACACGGCTCTCAGTCCTGCGTGATCCTGTCTGTTGTAGGCTGCTCTGGCTTTCCCTCCACAGGCGTCTAGGTCCCCTTGCGTGCACGGATACTCTGTCCCCGTGTCTGGAAGAACTTCCATCTGTGCCTCCTCGTACAACTCTTTGGAACGCCTGTGCACACCATTTTTCTCTTGCTTATCAAATCGCTGAGCTCGTTCTCTGTAGGCTGAGTTCCGGTCACCGTGATGTGGATCCCTGGCTGCAGGAGAGTGGCTAGGACCGGCGCCGGTCGATCCCCTGGAGTCTCTGGAAGTATCTCTAGGCGGCTTGCGAGACCTGTCCGGTAGGCTTGTATGGTGGGGTGGCGGCCCATGCCGTCCCCTGCTTGGACTTCGCGTATCCATGCCTGGATGGAACGGTGTATCTGTAGGACCTCTCCGGATTGGACGATCGAAGCTGGGCCCCGCAGCTTTGGAGCGGCCATGCTTTCTTTTGCCCTTTGGTTTCTTCAGAAATCCGTTGCGATCGTACTTCACAGGCATTATGGACCTGGTAGCAATGCCGTGACGTGATGATTAGAGGAGTTCTCGACAATGAGAGCATGTAGCGACTTAGACTGGGTATGAGGGTTAGCAGCAAAGTCTTTGCAGTCGAGAGCCTGGAAGACTATCATAGAAGCTGCGTTGAAACAGTGATGGCGCTAAATTGGCGACTACAGAGAAGATGCAATGCGATGGTACCTGGGAAGGACCACATGACCAGATGTGTTAAGCATGTGCTGGTATAACAGTCGATTTCGTATTTGTCTCGTATCATATTGGTTTCCACAGGCCTGTTTGGGCGGCAGCGGAGTGGCGAGTGTCGGATCTAGATCTATTTGTAGGCTGAGCGAATCAGATGCATGGAGAAGTGGGCCGGACGAAAGGATTATTGATGTTGAGCGGATAACACTTTCATGTATCCAATTTCGACTTGCATTGTTGAACGGTCGCTTGACCTGAAATCGCCACCTTCCACTACATCTGATATTAACATTATTTTGCTTTGTTCTTTATTGTTTTTTCCAAGGTTCGCCGTGATATACCACGCCACCCATATTAGTAGTAGTATGACCCCAACACCAATCCCAAGCACATTCGACAGAATAATCAGCGAAAAGAGCATCCAACTCGCCAGATTCCCTACGGCAACCCTTCGCCCTTGTTGTAATCAAACCGTGGAAACTTGTCCTCATGACCGCTAGCCAGCGAAATGCCGAACAATTTCCTCGCCCTCTTAATCACAGCATGGTACATTGTGCCAAAGTTCCTGCCATGGCTTGCGCATTTCAGCATCTCTGTTTCCTCAACCTGAGTGTGCGCGTAGGCGTGACTGTCTCTCATTCATCAGCACTCGTACCCAACATGCCAACGAAGAAAGGTAAAAAAGAAAAGGATTACTACTCACCACATCTCATGCAACATCGTCCTGAACGTATGCTCAAACGGCTCCGCATCCTTCATCAAAATAGTATCCGCATTCAATTTAATCGCACATTTTCCCTTGCCCAGGAACACCGTCGTCGCCGAGATCGTATGCCCGGGCGGCGACCAATCGCGCAGCCAGCGCACGCAGACGTGGCCGCGGAGCCGCGCGCGGAAGAAGACGGTGTCGAGGTCGCAGAACTGTTTGATGATGAGATCGGGGCCCCAGGAGCCGGCGTCCGCGGCGGCGACGGCGGTCGAGAGGCGGTCGATGATTGCTTGTTCTGCAGGGGGGGGTTTCCGGCGCGCGTCGTTGTGGTGAAAGATTTCAAGGGTCGCGTGCCGGGGGGTGGTGAAGGGACCGTGGTTTCGGTGGCGGAACCAGGTTTCTCGGGAGGGTTGGCGGTCGGTGCGTTTTTCTTCGGGGTACAGGTGGCGCTTTAGGCCGCCGGTTGCGTCGAGGTCGCTGGGGTGGCAGGGGTAGGCGAATCCGGTGTCGCAGGTGATGTCTTTGAAGGCGACGGCGTAGAGTTCGCGGCGGGATTTGGGAGGGCGGGCTGGTCTGTGAGGAAGATTGTGGGGAGGAGGTTGTGGAGGGGTCGGAGGGGGGACGTCGTTGCAGGCGTAGTCGTGGAGGAGGTATTCTTTGGGGTCACCCTGCAGGCGGAATAACTTCCACGCCCTTCTGTTGACGGCGAGGGTCATTGTGCCGAAGTTCTTTCCGTGTCCGTCGGCTCGACCGGCCATCCAACCTGTAGGGCCGTGGTCGAGAGCTCGGACTTCTTCGTAGGCATGACTGTTGCGCTTTGTTAGTGGACCTGTTTGGTAAAGTGGAAGGGATACAGTCTTGCCTCATTTCATGCAGCAGTGTGGCAAACATACCTCCGAAAGTCGACTCGGATCGGGGCTTCAAGAGAATGAGGTCGGCATTCAACTCGATCACACATTTCCCCTTGTTCAGGTATATAGTTATTCCAAGTATATTACGGTTTGAGAAGCAGCGATCGGGTAGCCATGTCAAGCAGACATGGCCTTTGAGCCGTCCGCAGAAGAAGACCTTGTCGAGATCACAAAAGGCCTTGATGGCTAGATCTGGACCCCACCACTCTGTGGACGCTTTCCTCAGCCCCGTGCAAAGACGGTCGATGGCATCTTGTTCGTCGGCCGATGGGATTCGCTTCAGATCGTTGTGATCGAAGACTTCTCGCGCAGATAGTCTGGCGTCGATGAATGGGCCGTTGTTCGGATGCGCGAACCATTTTGATTGATCCTTGGATGTCAGTGAGTCTACAGCCGTTCGTCGGTGTGCACCGCCAGAAGCGTTTAGATCTTTATGCGTGCAGGGGTATTGGGTCCCTTTGTGTAGAGTAACGTTTTGGAAGGATTCCTCATATAGGCTTTCACGATTTCTGTGAAGGTGGTAGCCAGTGCGTGGACCGAACTTTTGCGGGGGCATGCTCTTGTCTTTGATGGGTCTGTCAGGGTAGAAGTATTGGGTGGGAACGTCTCTAAAAGGGCATTAGTCAGAATCACGAGACTGGTACCTTGCTGTATGATCGGGGGAAGGGATGGACCCACTAAACCGTGCATGTCCGTCTACCTCGACTCATGGACGTCCGACGAAAGTCCCATGGGTTCTTTTGGACCTGTGATGAAGCTCGAAACAAAGTGATTACTCTAGAAATTAATTGTCCATTAATACAAAGTGTTAGAGATATCAGATCCACAAAGGGAAACGACTCCTTTGTGGATCTGAGATCTCTTTGTAGAGAGCTCTTTGTACAGAAGCTAGCAGTACGAGAGAAGAAGCTGTAGTAAGTACCTAGAGAACCTCTTAGCCAATACTGTAAATTTACGGAATAACCTCTTATTTTGACTCTGCTTTCCCCGAAACAATGTATAGCCGTAGCGCCGACCACTTTTGCCCGAATTGAGGGTCTAAAATCATAGTATCGACTTCCAAGACCTAGTCAGACGACCAGGTGCAAGGTAGAATGCTCGGCCCTCGGGTCAGCTGTGATGCGTGAGCCTATCGGACGCTGACTGCAGATTCCGGGATGAAAGGTCCTGCAGATAATTCGTGTGGGAAGGCTAGGCCAATTTCCTGCTTTACAGTGCCTAGGGAAAAGTGCAGGCTGGTATCTATAGGCTGAGATACGATCATTATGATTGTTTGTAAGAGACCCTGGTCTTTGAGGATTAGCCAGCGCCAATATTTCCGTAGCTGGGTAATGCTCACTTATCAATTGAAGCGGCGAATAAGCACCCGGTCGGGTGACAATGGTAGTAAGAAAGTGTTATAGACATCCGGACCATGGTTTGCAAAAATAAACTAACAAGAATATTATTGGCTCGGAATGAGTCGGAGCAATATTAGTGGAGGAAGGAGGAAGAAGAACGAAAGATAGTAAGTGAGTGAGTGTAGCAAAAGTCATGCATAGTGGGGATATTCCCATACAGGGAAGAGTTTGGTTCTTCTGGCCAATTATAAACAGTCGATCCATTCTAATTAATACCCGTAGAAGGACGTCAATTTGTAAGATTAGAGCTTCTGGAATTGTAGATGTTAGTGATAGCCTACTAGTGCAGACTTGGTATCTTGTGTCCTCTATACGTGACTTCTGCTTACGACTTAAGATCTTCGCCTGCATCATTCTCTCTGTAAGCGAGACTTATGACACACTCCTACTCAATCGAAATACTTTTTGGATGTGAAAAGTTAAGCCCATTCATTGAGATCTTAGCTGGATATTTGCGCGCTAGATTTCATTGTTTTCGATCCCAAATTGTGAGGCAATGAGTGGAGAACTTGGGGTAGTGAACGTCGAACGGTCTAAATAGATTGCGAAGATGTTCCAGTTGATCACGTATCTCAACGACCCCGATGCCGAATGAAGGTAATGTTATTGTACCGCTCGCCCTCATTCAACGCTCCCACGTGTATTTCATTAATAGCTCGTTCGTGCACGGCACGAATCTTGGCACCAAAGTGTTGGTCATGCTCATCCCTATCTCGCCAATCTCGTGATGCAACTTGAGTGTATTCATAAGCATGACTGCCTTTTGTTAGACCCTTCAAACACCGGATACCCCAAGGTAAACTTCACTGGCGTACTCACCACATCTCGTGCAACATGGTACGCCACATTTCTTTGAAAGCACCCAGTGGGGTTTCAGCAAATATGCCATCGGCATTAAGGCGTATCACAGCCTTTCCGTTTCCTAGATAATCAGTACGGCCCATCGTAAGCCTGTGTCGGCGCCGCGGGGGAAACGAGCGTCCAGATCGCCATTCGACGTGAACGTGGTCTCGAAGATCCCCAAGAAAGAAAACAAGATCTAGGTCGCAGAATGCTTTTATAATGAGATCAGGGGCCCAATGGCGGCCTGCGAATACACCAAGTATGGTGCGTTCGAGGCGACGAATGGCTTCGTATTCTGCCAGGCCAAGATCCCTCCCTAGGGCATTTTCGGTGGATACATTGTAAGAGGCTGACATTCGGCTTATGGGCCTTCTGGCAGCTCGATGGCTGGGAGTGGTAGCATCCCGCAGTTCGCTTGCAGTACATTGATAGTTTGTCCCATTGTTTAGCCTGACCGGAAGGAATGCTTCTTCGCGTAAATGACGTCGAGATCTGGCAGGGAATGTGTTTGGTAGAGGAGGGTTGCGTGGTACGTGGACGGGCATATCTGCTCAAGCAAGGTAGTAGGGTTTCTTCAGACTGGAATAAGTTTGCTGGAGGAGAGTTCTGGATACAGAAATGCTGAAGTGGGGGACCCCACGTTGAAGTAGGGTAACGACTGAAAGAATATCTCATGTGTCAATTACCTTAACAATATGCACAACGCGCTAGGCTCTGGTGGTCTGGTCCTAGATGCCTCGCCATGTGATATCTGGATCCAAAGACTGGCGCATTATGAAACGCGGTTCCAATCGGACTTACCGTCGTGTAAAGTGTTAAAGGCCTCATGAGTGAAGCGGTTTTTCTGACTTAATAGACAAGGCTCTTTTATCATTGTTTCAAGGGGCTCTCTAAATCTTAGGTAATCTTTAGAGAACGCACAGGGGCAGAAGCTCATGCTGATCATTTCTATCCAATTGAAAGTTCGACTTAGCAAAATGCAGGATCAGGAGCGTAGACATCCGAGGCCTAGTCATACGACTAGGTATAAGGAAGAGTAGTCCGCTGTGAGGCCGGATGCGAGAACCTATCAGATGTAAACTGCTGTAAACTCCGGGCCAAACGCCCCTGCAGCTTTCTTGCATCGGAAGGTCCGGCGAATAAGGCTGTAGAATTTTTATTCACTGAGATATAGTGAAGACAGTACCTCTTAACACTTTGTCAGGGCTATAGTATGAGTCTTCGGAAGCTGGCTGAAAGTGAGGCGCCAATTTGGCCTCCGGTCTGCCAACCAATCATCGAGAACAATGAAGATGCACCCGATCAGGTGACAATTGCAATAAGGAAAAGTGTCAAGGTGACTCGGACCACGGCTCATGCAGTCTTTGAGCCAGATGGTTTGCGAGGTAGATATAGCTCAGGCGATTGCTGTCAATCTTTTCGATCGAGTCTCGGCCGTATTCCACGGATATTGGAAAGCCGTAATTAATATTGCAGGCTCCTGAGAGCAATAAGCAAAGCAGGAAATGTTGAAGAGTGACCTCAGACCATTGAGATCCGGAGAAGCTAACAGCCTTACAAGGCTGAGGTTTTAGCGTATGCAGAAAGTGTTACATTCCTTGGAATCGACAGAATCGCGTACACACAATCAAGAATACTCTCCCTATACATACTGCTGCCTCGTCGTACTACATACATATCTAAAGCTTCTATATACCTCGGTTGACTAATTCCCTATATTGCTACTACTATCAACTATGCACCCTCTCTACAGCGCATTGTCTGCTAGCCTCCCGCCTTCTCCACGGTCTAAGATGCTTCTAAAACCTGACTCGACCCACTGCTTCCTTTTGTCAATTTAGGTACTCTGACTACGCTTGGCGCTATTAAGGGGTGGCGTAACCTGATATATTAGCAGGTGCAGAAGGACGCGACTAACGATTACGCGCTTCGTCCTCGTTAGCTTGAGTACGGGTTGTCTGCTTTCTTTTCCTCTTCTGGCCAGGTTCAATAGAGTTGGAGGGGGAATTATCAGTAGCGGGTGGTGGAATGAGGGTTGCCGAGCCCCTGGCTACATTGAGTGGGAGACATCGCGACCATGAGTTGTTGCAACACTGAGTGGACGGCTTAGCGAGATATATACGACTTCAGGTGCTGGGAGGAATGGTACTAAGGTAGTATGGGGAGATTGACCGACCTTTTACAGCTACTCTTGGTCGTGTGTGCCAACGAATGACTCCCATCGCCAGATATCGCCCCCACATCCTGTGCCGCGCTGTCGATCTTTGTGTGACGTCACACTGCTCCAGTGGTTTGCATCCCAATAGTCCTCGATCAGACTCTCACTTACGGCCAGTAGCTTTTGCAAACTCCTCGGCTGCGAGCCCTTTTAAGACACATCCTCATCGGGATCTACTACGATGCCTCGGGAAGATATTGCGGACAGTTCTCCCCTTGGCATTTCGACGCTTTTCAGGGGCCTTGGGGGATGGGGCAATGTCAGGTGGGAGAGGACCTGCATCAATGCGATTCGCTGACTGATCTACTCGTGTAGCGGTCCCGGAGTGTTGTGAGCGCTTCCCAGGCAATCGATCGTCGACCAGGGAGACTGACCATTTGAGTCAGTATGCTGCGCACAATGGCCGTTGGCAGTACTACGGGGTGAGAATTTACTTGCTCAGGCATATTTGGTGATACAGGGATCTGAAACGGTATTGACGTATGATGCAACGCAGTGTAGGTCTCATTTGCCCCCAAGGAGGAAGAATGTCCCAGACTCAGATCTGTAGGCCGTAGGTGGCATGACGACCGCGATATTGGGCGCAGCATGTAGGTTTAGCCATTTGGAGTCTCTTATTTTTGTACTAAACAAACATGCAGTTTTTGGCACAGGGGCCCTTCCCTTCATTGTCGGCGCCACTCTCGCCTTTGGTGGGAGCATAGCGATGTACTATCGTTCCTGCCTTGGTCAAGCATTGCTAGCGCTACAAAATTATCCAAATCTTCTACAGTTGCATTTGGATGCGAACTATCCGACACATAGGTGGGACAAGGCTCGGGTGACGGCATTCTTAGATGGTAGGGGTTGTGGTTGGGTTGAGAAGAGTATGCTTGTGACAGCCTGGCAAAGTGCTGGACCGGCGTTGGATGTGAGTAATTGTCCGTGGAAGGTGGAACTAAGTAGCTGGCTGCTGATTGGCTCGCAGGAGGTCCACGCACAGAAGGAGAACGCGATTGTAGCGGGTATCATTGACGAAACAACTCGTGAGTATAGGTCAGAATAAGAGTGCGTCTGGTTGTTTGGTAATTATATAGTCGCAAGACCGGCATTCTACATTATCGATCCACCTTCTCATCGAATATGAGGGATAAGGGACGGGTGAGCTGGGCGGATAATTCGCATATCGCCTTCATTTCGTCATCGTTCAACTATCCAATATCCGCCAGGCAAGGGTGTATTCTCTAGGAGCAACCTCCGAAACTTTGCTCTGCATCTGTACTGTTGATTGGAAATTGCCAGTCATGCAGATCCCCCTTGTCCACCTCCTCACCCTGTGTACTCCAATCCTGAGCCAACTTACCGCCGCAGCTACCCCCAGCCCAGGGAATGATGCCTCCGCTCTCATAAGTCTAGTGACCGAACTCAACAAAACAACTCTTGGGATTCCCCAACCCCCAGATGAATTCGAAATGACATACGAAATCGGAGGGCCCAAGCTCCGCGTAACGTCCTGTCTAATGAACGTCGTAGCCGCGCTAAAGGAACTGGCAGTCGTAGACTGGGAGAGCAAGATCATCGACGGCACAGAGTACACGCTCGACACTTTCCCAGAGGTAAGCGTGATAATCACCACCACGAAGCGCAAACGCAACATACAAGCGCGTTTCCTGCTGTGGGCCCTCTGCCTCGGCATGTACGAGATGATCGCGCAGAGGAAGTTCGAGTTTGCGCAATTCGAGATGTCGTGGGAGCGCAAAGTGCTCGGATGGGTGCAGGTCGTCAACCATCCGCCCCGCCCGCCCCCGAGTCTAAAGCAACCGCCAGCCAACGGGACCTTGAACTCCCGAGACAATCCAGCGACGCTCCTCAACGCCACCACCGCCGTCATCACGCCCGACACCGTCAACGACGCCGCCGCCGAAGCCCGCCTCAACGTAACCTTCTCGCCCTACGGCGAGTCCCTTAGCATCTACGACGTCTTCGTCCCCGTCATGAGCGGAATAACCGACATGGCCACGTTCCCCAGCACGTACGAGTCGACCGGTCTGATGATCGGCCTGCAGGGGTTCAAGGGCTTCATCTGCGTCCTGCCGGCCGTGCCGCATCGGATCTCGCCGCCGTTCTTGGAGTATGGGTGGCTGATCAGGGCGGTGGCGCGCATCCCGACGTACATGTTGGGCGAGGGGCGGTTCGGCGAGGTGAATATGAAGATTATGGTTGATGATGTGGCGGTGGGGTATGGGAGATTGTGCAACGCGCCCGATTGTGACGATGAAGGGGTGGTGGGGGTGGGGGGGAGTTGTAGGGGATGAAGTGGTGATTGGGTGAGGTGGGGGTTAGAGGGTGGTGGGAGCGAACACGGGTAGGTTTATGTGAGATGTGAGTCACTGGTGTTGCTTTCAGGGGGCATAGATCTCCTTTAAACACTCTTTTCACGACTTATACTACTCATACATTGTGACATCAGCCTATTCCCATGTTTGACTTGTACATTTCCTTCTTTTTCGTTCTCGCCTTGTTATCGTTAATCTATGTCTCCCCTCGTTTCTATGGCAGGCAAGACAGAATGCTCTCCAATTTCCCCAACACAACAGCCTGCTCAGTAGCATTTGCATCTGCTTTGGTTGACGCGACGCCAACACTAATACTAGCATAACACCCGCTCGTATCAACCACACTTGTTTCGGTCGGAAGTCTAGTGGAACCGCAGGTATTCACATCAGGAGCCGTTAATAACGAAGCGGTATTGATCCGCGAAAGAACGAACTTGAAACCATGGGGCGAGGAGCAGGTAGTAGAGCTCACGGTCGGGTAGTTGACGTTCAGCCAGATGTTTGCGGGGAGGTAAGGTTTACCTGATGCGATGAGGGTTTGGGTGACATTTGTGGAGAGATTGGAATAGACAGTCTGGTAGGTTTGAGTTGCGGTGGTCCATGCTACTTGAGAACCCGTCGTTCCACTAAAGGCGATCGCCGGTACGCCTTCTTTTGACGCCTCAGTAGCTGCGCCAACGGTGCCAGACACGAGAACGGTGGAGCCGAGATTTGCTATGGCATCTGTTATTATGTGCTAGTCGAATGAGCGTTGAGCTTTCACCTCCAACATTGAAGCCCGCGACAGCTATATCAGGTGCGCGGCCAAAGAACTTTGGCGAGAGAGTCTGGATCCCGTAGCGCATTGAGGTGACGGGATAGGAGTTGACATAGTTAAAACGCGTCATGGAGGCGTTGTTGCCCTCGGGTGGTGATCCGACGGGACAGGAGTCGAATTCGCACTCTTCGGTCAGAGTAGTTGCAGGGGCATCGGATGAACCTGGCACCAATACAGAGTCAGGGCTTTTTGAATCGCGGAGCTTGTGCTGGAGTGGCTTCACCAGTTCCCGACTCGTTCTCTGCTGGTGCGCTGAGAACCACCGAGTCTCCTGCTTGGGTTAGAGCGGTGTAGAAAACTCTGATGTTCTTCTCAGCCCAGCCATCATCGTTGGAAAGAACGACATTTGTACTTTGGACGGTCAAAGGGAGGAGAGAAAGGAACAGAAGTAGAAAGTTCATCTTGAATGCGGGATAGTCTGGAGACTGCTACTGAGCATGAATGCGTCAAGCAGGAGGCAAGGAGCTGAGGGAGAACAATGCTTTTATTGCCATGATGGAGTATATATGGACTATGGACTATCATGCCAACATCAGAAGACCTTCCCAAAGAACGCGAACGTCCGTCATAGCAGCTGTGGCAGGATAAAAACGGTTTTGCGTTGAAAGAATGAATGCCAATAATTGCCCCATGTGCACAATTTATGACGTCAAGTCCGTGGCGATCTCCGCCCGTGCAGTAGCTTCCGTTCTGCATCCCCCCCTTCTCTTTACATTAGAGGCTTCTTCCTTCTTCTACGAGCGGGCCTTTGCCTTCCAAAATCTGTCGTTTGCTAGTCAAACAAATCAGCGATTGTTGGTCCTACGGACCGTCATCGCCATGCGCGAATAAATTTACGAGCAGCTGGGATCCTGTTAACGGCTCTGCTTACAGTCCTGGTGGTCCCACGATGCGAGTGGTTCCGCAGCAACGAGACACACCGGCTGATATCGATCGACGACGTTGCACCATAGCGTTTGCGCCATGGGTTGTGCGATCACTGAAGAAGACGCCTCTGCCAGAGCGCATAAGGAAACCATGATTTCACTCGGGCGCAAAAGGTAGGGTTCCTGCTTAGTAATAGAATTCAATGTCTCCTATCAAATTAAGAGGTTTCCGTACCTAAGATGCCTTAGCTAACACCCACAATCATCAGCCATGATGATTAATAATCCTCTCGCGTCTCAAAACTCTCCCTTTCCCATCTCCAACCCATCAAGACCTCAATCCCCTACAACAATACTGCACTACAATGACGTCCCTGAAATCCTGCCTCCCTCCCGTACTGCACACATCCCGCCTCACCCTCGAACTCTTCAACTATTCCCCCCAGCACTACACCTGCCTCCTCTCCGCCATGAACAGCCCCACCGCTCACGCGGACATGGGCGACTTTGGTATCCGTAACCCCGCGCAATTCGACGCTCTGAACGCTGCGACCAGGCTCTCGCCTTCGGTTCTCAGCGGGGGGATGTCACAGATGAAGATCATTCCCGACACGGATGTTTACTACCTATTGCGCCTGCGCGATGATGATGCTGGGCATAAGAAGTTGCCCCACGAATTGATGCTAATGGGCGGCATTTCGCTGGCGCAAAGGGCAGAGACAACGCCGCCGGACATGGGTTGGTGTTTGCTGGAGCCGTTTATGGGATGTGGCTACGCTGCTGAAGCGGGGAAGGAGGTTTTGAGGATGGTGAAGGAGGTGTTGGGGATTAAAGAGATTATCGCGTGGCCTGGGGTGGGGAACGAACGTAGTTTGAAGACGGCGAGGAAGATTGGATTTGTGGAAGGGGGGAGTGTGCGGACGGAAACGGGTGATGGGAATGAGGAGGTGAGTCTTGTGTTTGTGATGCCGGGGATGGTGTTTGATGGTGGGATGAAGCTGGCGCTGTGTGGGGAGGGGGGGCAGGGGGAGTGAGTGAGTGGCTTGGTTTGGTGGTTGGTATCGAGGAAGTTTTCCCGTAAAGCTTACGGCCCGTCTCGATTACGGAAGCGTGTTGGTAACCAGGTATATCCATCATTGCTGCTACTATTGAGTACACCCTATCTTCCACGCATCATTATCGGATTCATGTAACCCGATCTGATCGATGATGTCGAACAAGATGAAGCAGAAGACATCCATAGGGAACGGACGCGAAAAGATGTGATAGAATATTTCGTCCATTGAGAAGGGTGGCCCACGGACAATATGGCTATCTAACTTGAAGACGGCTTCTCACAAACCACAGCTCTCATAAATCATCTACGGTCCAGTCACTCATGTGACGTGTATGATCTCTGCTCATCAGTCTCTACTACCGCGCTATTACTTCCCGTCTCCCCTCCTACGCCTGGCTTCTCTTCGTCAGCGACTTTATAGCAAAGCTCCCAACGATGTTCCACGGCTGCTCTCGTATCCCCTCATTCATCCACCTTCGTGTTGCCCGCGCCACTTCTGCATCAAATCGCTGTGCTGTCCCACCTATGCCACTGGGTTTGGCCTGCGTTGCCCGAGCCCGATTGAGGGTATGGTAGGTTTGCGCGGAATGGGCTGCTCCCGATTAAAACGAATCGAATTAATCTAAAAGGAGATGTTCTTTGGCGGGCTTGCTCACTCTGTGATTCATCTCGTACGCTGGGCCTTCGCTCTCGCTATTCGTTTTCGGGGCTGCGAGTTGCTGTTGATGGTCGTGCTGTCTTGACATTGTTGGCTTTTCTATGTTTCACAATGAATCAATGATGTCTAGGATAGGGATACAAGAGAGAGCTAACCCGATACTAGTAGTTCTGTAGGTCATTGATAGATCCGAAGCAACTATGGCGGTCGAGTGGACATCAAATAGACAGCAGCCATTGCGGATCAAGGACTGCCCTTCATATAGACTCTTCGTAGACGATTGGGACAAATGCCCTACTGCAAGCCAAGATGTGTGCCTTTTGTTACATCCATGACTATCTGCAGAACAACATCCTTGCAAAGCTGAGCAATTATCGTCGGTCCAACTAGTCTGTATGCAGGAGCCCGATGGGTCTGTCATTAATTTGAATAGCATAGGCATAAACCGCATTTGACATGACCGCAATTACCGCACATTTGTGGACAATACGCAGTGTTATTGACCTGGCCACAACGGCAACAAAACCAAAAAATCAAGCCGGGATAGCTATGATGAAGATTCCAAAGACTAAGGCGCTGTCTCACATAGGTTGGATTACAAGTGCTTTGTACATCTTGATAGTTGCACTCCATTGCCGAGTCCAGATATTAGCATTTATCGTGTAGGGTTGTAAAGGTGGTCAACTACAGGATGACGTGCTAAGCGCTCCGCTAATGCGCCTTATGCAGAAGAAACTGTCCCATTTGAGAGCTAAACTACGAACGGTTAAATCATACACGATAGCGCAACAAATGGTCCCAAGACCAGACCAATGGTTTCCAATCTCAGCCTCGTCTCGAGCATCCCAGCCAAGAAATATAATAATTCGACAACAGGTTCTTATGACTCGTTCATTCTCATGCAAAGATGGCTTCTGCAGGTTGCCAGCTTGCAGACACTCCCACACAGCACCTACGTGCGAAACGCATCTCGGATGCACAGTGGGAACTCTGGCGCCCAAAGCTGTTAGACCTCTATCTAGAAAGGAATGCCCCACGTAAAGAGATTGTCGATACGATGGCACAGGAAAACAACTTCATTATTACGTAGGCAATGACGAGTCTTACCTCCTTGACCTTGGCTGACTACGAAAAGTGAGACACAGTTGAAGCGTCGATTCCAATCATGGGGTGTCAAGAAGTACATTCCCCATGAGGATATGACGGCAATACTGTCAGTGAAAACACAGCAGAATGCGGCTGGGAAACAAGTCCGAATCCAGTACAAAAATCGCGATATTGCCCAAGAAAGGTTAGAGCGCGCTTTCAAAAGACGCAAAGGTCAATTGAAGGGTCCCAGATGTAAGACATCTAGTTTCGCAGGGTTCCCTATATTAATTCGGTAACTCTTTCTCAGCAATCCCGCCCTATATCCAGTGTTCTATTCGGCCTCAGCCAAGTCCACTCACTCATAAGCTTAGTCCAGGGGGACGCCACGCAAATGTGGTTCCTACCAACATAACAAGTCTAACTTCTTATGCCGAGATAGGAGAGCTGAGACCGAGAGCAAGTACGCCAGGTAAGTTCAGCTCCTGATCAGATATGGAAAGCTCAGCTACCACACCTTAGTTCGCATCCACGATCGCTCAATCACGCGTATAGGATCCAAAGCCGCCTTCGGAACAACTCCTTGGTCGATGGAATCCCATCATCCAGCGGAGGACAGCCAGGGTAGTTTTTTGTGCCAAGAAACCAATTATGGAGAGACCTCGCAGCAACCAAACTTTGTCCTCGAAAACAATTTCGATGATCAGATTGTTGCGGATCCCAACACGTGGGCCCCAAATCTCGAGTTTCCTACCATCTCTAACTCGTCACTCAATGAACAAGCGTCACGTGACGTCTCTGCTTGGCGTCCTGATGGGTTTCAGCTGGCAGATCCACCTGACAGCTTTTTCTTTGGTTTCAGTACATCTCCGCTACCAGAAGATATGAGCCACGGTATGCTCCAAACATCAGATAAGGAAAACAGTCGGCTACTATTTCAAGAATCAGCATATAAAAGAGTCCTAGACCCTTCCATTTTTGAAGGCAGCAATCCTGAGGAGATCGTGTTGCCACTTCACCTTCTCAAGCTATGTCTTCCTGTCCACTTCAATTGGGACTCGATGGGAGAGCACGTCGCTAGCGCTTCACATCTTGCCGACCTCTTTGAGTTGGTAAACATTATGCAGCTATCCTTCGAGATCGAGGACTTGCTCTGTCAAAGCTTTGAACTGTCTGCAAGAAGTATTCGTGAACGCCAAGCAACCAAAAGCGGCATTGAAAGCGACATACACCATCGCATTAGGTTGTCTGAAGCGCGCGTCCAGCACTCGAGAGCTCATTCTGACGGTTGGATCAGGCAGATGGTACAGGAAATGGAAAGAAACGGCACACATCATTTGAGGTGGGCCGTTTCGAAGGGTACAATCAAGTTACGTTTGACGCCACGAAAGGATGTGTCCTTGGGTTCAATACCACAACCCATACTCTGTATCTCGTTCATACCTAGAGATGACGAACGAACAGCAGGTGTTACAATCAGCTTTAGCTGGGCACAAGACGGTGGTCCTGGCTATTCTCTTGGCCGATCTGTCAGAGCCGTCAATGTGGTCCCCGCAGATTCAGAGGTCATCCAATGTGTCTCACGCAATGATCTGAGGTCTTTGCAGATGCTCTTTGATAAGCACGAAGCTTCCCCACTAGATGTAGATCCTCAGGGTTTCTCCCTAATCTCCGTAAGTTGCTCCTGATTATCCTACGCAGTAGACTTACCACTCGATTAGTATGCTAAGTACAATGGATGCTCCGAAGTATACTTATTGCTCCTACAAGGTGGTGCAAGTACTCAGGACTGCGACCGGTCAGTAGTCTGCACTCGCGTTCAAATACCACGTCGCAAGACTAAAAGCATGGCTAGTTTTGGAAATACACTCGATGTTGTGTGGGCCATCTGGTCAACATTTGCGAGCTACAACTCTCGAATACTGCCGCCGTCTTACTACCTACCCAACGTTGTCATGGATTTCGATCAGGTTGTTAGTATGACAGATGCAGCTTTGCGCTACGGTTGCGACATTGAAGACGCCGCCGGCTACATGCCCGAAGTGGCTAATGCACTTTTCGAAATAGTCAGATGGTGTCCCTTGAAAGAACCACACCTCTCAGTGCCAGAAAAGGCAATCAATTATCTCGTCAAGATTGGATATGACCTTGAAAAACGAAACTCAAGAGGATTGACGCCATTGCTCCATGCGGCCAGTAGCTATCAGCCACAAGTTATCCAATGTCTTAACACCTATATAAAACGAGGTGCAGATATCAACGCGATTGACACCTTGGGTCGTGGTGCTCTACATCGCGCGCTTGCTGTCCCTCATTGTTTCGACGGCTGGAAGACGCTGAGATTGACGGATAATATCTTATCTAATATCATGAGCTACTACTACGTGCCCATGTGTGTACTTGACACAGAAAGTATCGGGTATGCTACAGATTACGAAGATATAGGGCTCGATTCGAAACCACTTGAATACAAGCTCTTGGCTGAAAGACCGACCCTTCGGGGAAAAGTATGTTTAGGAAAGTGTCGAAGCTCTCGTTTGCATGGATCGGAATTAAACCCCAACCCTGCTAAGATGAGACTTGATTGGACGGTGCCTAGTGACATATGTGAATGCGGGATCAATTTTGATGACTATGCTGCCAAACTTACTGCATATAGGGACCCTTACGTGCCCGATGGTTCGGAATATGAGTACATCGTCTGTGAGGATTTTGCTGGAGCTGAGCACTTCATCAAACATCCGATCATGGTACTCAAGACTCGGCTGAGGTTCAAGCTGCTCACTCTGCTGCGAGCGAATTGCGATCCCAACGTCCTGGATGAGGCGGGTGCATCACCAAGCGACTACGCGAGACGAGATGGGTTGTGGCCGCAATGGCATTGGGCTCTTAAGAATTCGGCATTTTCATATGAGCCCGAGAGTGACCGCTGGGTCAGAGCGCTGGAACCCTGACTGGTCGCAGGACGTAAAGTGCCTGCTAACAGAGTCCCACGCTTGTGGATGTTCAGGAGATACCTGCGGACCTGCAGCAACACAGTGAGCTGTTGTGAGACAATGACCTACAGAAGACTGAGCTAATGCGCTTCAAAGAAATTTAATGGGACAACAAGATGAGATATGTCTCTGTTCTCTCTTGCCGCTTGGATATCAGTATCCTGGACGCCTAAGGTCAAACAGAAGAGCCTTCCAGCCGCGATTCTACGCCACACTTCCCTACGCTCGAGTCCCACGGCAATTGCTGATAGAGCAATGTTCTACGGAATTTTATTTCAATGCTTTGACGTGGGAAGCGGTAGATGCTGTATTGTTCTACAAATATTTTCTTGTTGTAAATGATAACGTTTGAGGTTCTTAACGTCCATATGACACAACTATTCAGTATCCCCATGCAGATATCATGACTAATGTTAGCATGCGCGGCTTCTAGAGAAGGTCCAAACCAATTGCAACCCGTCTTGGGCCCTAAAGTAAGCCACCCCACTTCTTAAGTTTTATTCACTCGTATTCTCGCAACTTCATCCCAAATGATGGCTCGCCCCTCTTTTCCTTCGCTCCTTCATGCTATATATCCCTTCCCCCCCGCCACCCCACGGCCCCCCCGGGGTGCCTTGCCTCTCCTACCAAGACCGACTAACCATTCTGACTCATCGTGGCCTAGGACCGTCTTCAGAGTCCACGTTATTTTCACCATTCATGCCACATAGCCCTCACTCACCGAAACTCTCATCCTCGAACCCATCTCCTCCACAATAACCCTCCCCAAACCCCCAGAAAATCCCAACCATGTACCGAATCCGAATACCCGATTACGAAGAGTGGGAGGCAGCCCGGATCTGGCAGCTAGCCAGACTCCACGAAGGCAACATCAGTGCCCCCAAGGTCCTAGACGCCCGCCGCGCCCTTGCAGAATACCCACCCGTCCACATCATTCACATCAAATCCGGCATGCGGAATCGGAATCTCGTAGAGTGGGATACTGTCTCTCCCGCATTGGTATGTTCTACTGACCACCAGACCTTTCATCTTATCTTTTTGAAGCCCAGATTGGGACTACATCCCCGCCAACAAACACTCTAGAAGCGCCTCTTTCAGAACCATGGAGATGTATACTTTCAGTTTGGCGGACATGACCATTTCAAGAATATCTGGTTTCTATGCTTCAGGGTATGTACGGGGGTGTTTTTCCTGTCCTGGCGTTACGATTATGGCTAATGGACAGCAGACTGACAATGGCGGCTGCATGCCGGTCCCGAGTCGCCTCGTGGCGATTCTTTTCATCACGGGCACTTTGCCGGTATGTTCGACACGCCCTTCCACGGAAACGGAGGCTGACTTCGAGGGAAGCCAAGATGTAAACTATGAGTCTAGGATACGTGGGCATGGAGTGTGGCAACGGGCCCTGGCATTTAGTTTTTGGATTGCTAGCTGGTACGAATTCGGAATTAGGAAACAGACAGGCGCAATTATTGAGAGAATCAAGTTATAGACTATGGCCACATCACAAGAATCCCTCTAGTTCCACCGCAATCACATTACGCACCACGCACAGTCTATCCTCGCAACGGATCCTCGCAACCATCAAACCACCACCATCAACCACCTACAAGCGAGTTTCTGCCTATGACAAAAAAGCCCACCCAAATTTCCAAACACTCGCACCTTCCAATCGCCCATCCGCGGAAAGCCCCAACCCTCCGCAAGCACCGCCCAAAGCCCCACACAACCTTTTCTACCATAAAACATCCCCTATATCCGCACGCACGACCATCACCTCCCTCCCCCCTCAACATACCTCCTAGACCCCGCCTTCCGATAGCCCATCCGCCGCTCCTGGTCCGCGCGTCGGTGCCGCTGATACGCTGCTAGGAAGTTGCGTCTCTTTTGCCGCTGGGTGAGGTGGATATTGCTGGAAACTGGTTCTGTGGCATGATGGGGTATGGATGCTTTGGCTTTGTTGGTGCTGGATGAGGCGAGATGGACGAGGATTAATGCTGCTTCGAGATCGGAGAGGGTGAGGTTGGTGCCGGCGCGGATGTTGGTTAGGATGAGGGCGGCTGATAGGTCGGATGGGGTGAGGGGGACGGTGGGAGAGGGGACTGGTGCTGTGGGTTTGGTGGTGCTGGATGAGGCGAGATGGAATAGGATTAACGCGGCTTCGAGATCGCGGATGGTGAAGTTAGTGCCGGCGCGGATGTTGGTTAGGATGAGGGCGGCTGATAGGTCGGGTGGGGTGAGGGAGTTTGTGGAGGTTGGGTTGCGGGACATGATTCGGTTTGGTTGGATTGCTGGTGTGGCTAGTCGGATGGCTGATGGTAAATTATCGATGCTATCCCCAGTTGCGGAATCTGAAAATCTGGCTGGAGGAGGGTAGGGTGTACTGTCGACCAGCTGGGAGGATTGGAGGGGGATATGGAAGTCAGGCATTGTTACTGGTAGGGTGTTGTGTGTCTCATTGGGACACAGCAATGAGCCTGGGTGCAGGAGAATGTCGTGCACAATGAGGTGAGACTTTGTATACGTGGCTATGAAACATTTCCAACGTAGTAATCCCGTAGTAGAGATTGGTTTCAAATATCAATGCCATGTGTCCAGATTGGAGCACTCTGACAGCGACGAATCGGTATGAGCTTACTCTGTTATAGCGCTGAGGTGGTCACCGTGGCCAGAAGTCGATCAATATTTAGTGCCGTTAGGATGAATCACGACTTGAAAGAAGAAGGAAAGAATATGGGAGAGCGAGTCTTGAGGATGCAAACAATGATTTTTTTATGTAGAATTTATCTCGATCATCCGATGGTGAAGAAGCAAGTATTCAGAGGGGTTTTCTTGATAAAACGTCGTCGACGACCCTTATGAATTTAGCAACGGCCACCTCACCATCTTACTCACCTCTCTATGCATCAACCCCACCCTCCCTCACTCGAAAAAACCACCCATCATTCCTATTTTTCCTGTCAATCGTACCCCCCGCTCTCTTCTTCCCAAACAGCCGTCTATTCCCTTCCAGAGCCACCTCAGCTCGCTTCAACATGACCTGCAGCTCACGCGCTTTGCGCTCTTTGTGTTCCTTTTGTTCTTCTGCAGTCATGGTGGGCTTCTTCATGCTTGCCTGGAGATCAGACCACGATTGCGTGTAGTCGTAGTCCATTGGCTGCATGATGTGAGTGATGATGCCTGAGATGCTGTTGTTACTGGGTGTGAAGTCGAGTTGGGTCGATGGTTTGGAGAGAGAGAGAGAGAGAGGACTGTTGGGTTGTGAAGAGGATGCTCAGGCTCGGGGAAGGGATATATAGGCTTGCGACGCGACAATGGGACGTGTTGTGTTGAAAGGCGGATAATGGAGTAGGACAGTGGTCATTGTCTCGATTGTTGCATGTGACTTTGAGCGCTTTGTCTAGTCCTTGGTGAACAGGACGTTGTTTTCACAGAAATCAATGCCTTTGTGCCTCGAGATTGTTGCCTGGTCGTAGATAAACAGGACATTGTCTCTGGTATCAGTGCCATTGTGCTTCGAAACTGGGCGACTGACTCTGTGAGCGTGAGAGTCTTCCGGCTAGCGCGGATGAATCGAAAGGGGCAGCATCTACCAATATATCAACGATTGCGTCGTAACAAAGAAGTCATTTGGGGTTTTTGCAAATGACTTTGCAATGTATAAATCTAGACAAAATCCGACGCCGATGAAATGAAGACGCCGTTTCGTTACGATCTATCCCCACTATTGATGAAGAAGAAACGGGAGAAGAAATTGCAATTCTCGAGTAGCATATCTCTCCAGATACTCACCAATACACACTTCGATAGACCTTTTGTTCGCGTGGTCATATTTAGTACTCAACGTTCTTCTTCGAGTACCGATTAAGCCATACTCTTGCCCAACATAGATTATCCCCGACGCTCGTGATCCCGGGTTCCTAGTCCTGGCAGAATCGCTTGAGCCAGAGAACTTGACTTCGCCCCTCGTGCGACTCGAAGCCTCATCATAACGTTGCCTCAGTTGTCTTAAGATCCCGTCCTCCCAACCATCTCTTCGTTCCACAACCACAGCGTTGTAATCCTCACTGTCCTCATCTTACTTGGTCGATGGGGGTATTCTGGGCTCTTCATCGTCAATATCTGGGAAAATGGGCTGAACTGAGAGGAAACTCGGAACCCTAGGATTCTTCCATTCCGACAATAGCTGGACTTTCTCCCAATCTATGATTCCGGTAATTTCATTTGTGTCCGGGTTATCGGAATCCGGGAATGTTTGTGAGGCGCAGATGGTGATGCTAGATTGATCAATTTGGTGTTCACGCGGTCTTGGAGAATGTGATGCTTAAGAGACTCCACTTGTCGAGTACGGCTTTGAATTGATGGTACAAGTGTATCATAAGAATGGAAGAAGCACATGGTTGGATTCTGTAGAACCGCTAGTCCGGAGTGGTCTTGCCAGATAAGGTTGACCAATCATATCATCCAAATCCTTGGCACTTTCCGTCTAAAGAAACGAACAACGACTCCATCACATCTTATCCTTTCATTATATTTGGTCTCGATGGATTTATACTCAACGCGTACATACTGAATTTTCTTTCTTTCACGGCATCTGATTGGTGAGGATGGCCGTTACTAGGCTACCCCTTAGCGTAAAGTACCGAAGGATTTTGGTGCATTTTGGTGCATTGTTATAACGCTATTCATAGTACACGCCGCTGTGCCTTTCACTACTAGCAACTAGGTACTGTACTACTGCTACCTCCGCGAGCTGGCGCCGGTAGTACTACCATGGCATCTTCTAGTCTCGGGTACCTTATTCAGAGGATTGTTTAATGCAAAATCTCAGCCCTTCCCTCGTTCCCTTCTTCTTCCAGCCCTCTTCTCTCACCCTCTCATGTCATGTCCTTTGTCCTCTCAGTCGCTCGTTTTTTGGTAGGGTGTAATGCATTCTCTTTCCAAACCTCGCTTGGCGCTTCTCCTTCTCGCATCTGCATTTGTAGGATTGAGCGGCTCAGCAATGACAAAGCCGTTTCCAACAAACACGACTTCCATAGCACCCAATTCAACTAATGATGTAAATCCTTGGGCTTCGGGCCCTTGCTACGCTCCTGGAGCGACGGCCTCAACGTTTTGCTCGTGCTCAAAATTATATAATGCTCTTGCGCAACTACAGACGGTGACAACAATTGGAACTCCCCCCGGAGGTGGCTTGGTTTGGACCGACACCTTCACAATGTCCACCATCACGGAAAAATCATACACCCCTCCGATGGCATGCTGCTCAAAAACGTGCGAAATCTATGCTTCTAGCGTTCAAATAATATATTGGCATGTAGATCTCAATACGATGAACGTATCAATCACAACTCCACCAGCATCAAGTCCTTACAGCACTGTGGCCGGCAACTTTACATAGCAAGTTCCACCCTGATGATCTCTCAGTAGCCACTAACAGTTCTTCAGCATCTCTCCTTCGGTCTATGTGGCCTACCACGGTCTCAATGCCCATTACGACTGCGGCTACTTCTCGAGCTTCACGACAGGCGCCGTTTACGATACCACAATTGGCTATCCTCCAGATGCGCTTTCAACGTACGTCGGACCGTTGTGGATGGCAGCACAGACCGGACCAGAGCCAGCTTCATTGTTCCAAGCGATCAACTACACGGAATTCCAACAGTACGAAGCTAATACTGCAAATAATGGCTATTCCAAAAATCTGAAGATACCAAGTGATCTAGCAGCGATTGATCCAGCGTGGAATACTTGCACTCCCGGTATGTATGGTTCCTTTGATCCCCCTCGAGTGTTAACCGCGGCTCGAAATATGGTCGCTCCAACGCCAGCACAGCCGGATATAGACCCTTCCAAAACCGCAACTCCAGCAGCTGGAATAGCTCCCACACATCTTCCAGCCACTGCTACGCCGCCTCCCAAAGACCCTACAAATGGACCCCTGAAATCGGACCCTCCGACTGCATCAGCAGATCCCGGGTCTGAACCAAAAGATCCACAATCATCAAAGGGGACGATTGATCCAGCTTTGTCGGCTGATCAGGCAGATACTGCTTCAAAGGGTGTCATTAGCGGAGAGACCCCAACGCCAGCCTCCAAGCAAGGCCAGGACTCCGATCCAGAAGACCCACAAGAAAGCCCCCTAAACACTTCGCCAACTCCCGGCTCACCTGGAGCCTCCGAAAGTTCTCCGGTAATCGGTGGCATTAGCGACGAGAATACAAACAATGGAGTAGCAGGCCCAGGTATGAATATTGATCCACAAAATTCTCCGAGTAGCTCCAAAAGTTCTGAAGGGGCCGTCCAACCGCCTTTGTCATTCAATCCCGTAGTACTTGCCTCGCCAAGCCCACTCACCGTTGGCGGTAATACTATCAAAAAGGCTCCGAGCGGTGGGGCCGTTATTGGAAAGTCGACGTATACAGCAGGCTACCAAGGGCAAATATCTAGTATGCCCATTTCAGTTGGGGTAAACAAAGTCGTAATAGGCAGCACCACGCACACACTTCCGACTTCGACAGCTGTTTTGATTGGCGGAAACTCCATGGTCAAGGCTGCGAACGGTGGTGTGGTTATAGGAACCTCCACATACTCGCCGGGCAGTGAGGCGCAGATTTCCGACACGGCATTGTCGGTCGGTGTCGACAGCGTTGTTGTGGGCGGCACATCGTATGCCATTCCGACATATGGCACGGCAGAAGCCATACCAGCCAACAAAAGCCCCATCAGCAGAGCGCTTAACGGTGGCGCAATAGTTCAAGGCAACACCATCAGCCTTGGAAGCCAGACTACTTACAATGGCCATACCCTCTCCGTCGGAGCTTCCACCGTCGTTCTGGACGGCACATCTTACCCCCTTGCAAGCAGCGCCGGCGCAGTCCTACCATCCCCGTATCCACAAATCGACGCCCCAGTCACCCTTACCAACGGCGCTGTCCTTACCCCCGGCGGAGCCGCGGCAACGTTCTCCGGGACCGCTTACGCCATCCCCTCCGACGACAGCGGGCTCGTCGTAAACGGTCAGACTGTCTCATTCCCCACAGCAACCCCATTACAATCCGTCTTTACGGTAGCAGGTCAGACTTTTACGGCGGCGCCGACGGGATTTGCCATTGGCAGCCAGAGCGTGACGCTCGACGGGACAGCGGCAACGGTGGATGGGACGGTGGTCTCGTTGGGATCTTCCGGGGTGCAGATTGGGTCGCAGACGATGCCGTTGACGAGCGCGCAGACGACGGAGGGGAGCCTGGGCGGGCTGATTATGAGTGGGTTTGGGAGCGGCGGGGAGCCTGCGGCGCCGACTGGAGGGGGGAATGGGTCGAGTGTTTTGGAGTTCACGGGGGGGAGCAGTAGGGTGCGGAGAAGATTGGGCGGTTGGAGTGTGGGTACGATTATGGGGTTTATTGCACTATTGG